>JAABKM020000013.1:1801923-1816474 GCA_016277805.2 Papilio aristodemus | reverse complement strand
GAATTCTCTTCAAGCGTACACTCGAGATTTTATTTTGTATTTTTATTTAACAATGTTGATTTACTAAAAAAGCTTTTCGTTTCTTTATTGACAGTCACTGATTTACAAATAAGTTTATAATGGAATTCATTGGCAAAATTTTGTGGAAATACGTACACCTTAAAACAGGGTAGACGAAAGTCACAAAAACTTAATTATCTTGAAAAGGTAGAAAAATAGCAACAACGTCATTGATGGTCAACTTTATTCGGTTGTAAAAAATAAAGTTTTTGTGAATTGAATTAATTGAAAAAAAATATCAAAAGGTCTATAATGTAACACTTAAGCATGTTTTTTTTTTAAAGTTATATATATCGTGATTCGACTCGACTCGTAGACCGGTAATAAATGTTATATTAAAAAACCTAACGCCTTTGTTCCACGAAGGGGTAGGCGGGTAGAAAATTCAGTCGCACTTTCTATGTTTTTCCTTTCCTGGTGATAGGGTAAGCCATATCAGGCACAAATTCCATACTCTGGACTGATATCAAGTTGAAAAAACACAATATCACTTTTGCCTGATCCGGAATTCAAACCCGAAACCTTGGTGATGCCGTCGTACTGTAATACAACAGCGTAACTCGGAATTTAATAAAATTAGTGTAAATAATAAATAAAATTATTTAAGATTATTGTATACATTCGTACATCCGTATTATAGATTGGATATATGTGAGTGTGTTCACGCGCTCGACACAGCTTCATTGATAGTTAAATTCGATTAGACTTGGACAAATATTTACCTTTGAGCTTTAAATAATCCTCCTGTAATTTCTGAAGGATTACTCAAAACGATAGGTTTAATATAATTCCCGCTTTACAACATTCGAGTTTATTGGCTTGTAACCATTTATTCGATTATAACCCAAAATATTAATGCGCATTGAAATTAATATGAAGTAAGAACAGAATTTTACAATCTTAAACATACTTTTCTATTTTGCTCGCTGGATTTTAAAGATGTTAAAGTTGTGTGTAACTTAGTTGTGAAAAATTATGGAAAGTATTAAAGTGACTTGCGTCATTGATTTTAGGGTTATTCTGAGGTAAGTAACGTGATACACGCGATGAAAGTGTAACACAGGCTGGCCACTATTCGAAACGATGGCCACTAACGAAAAAACGTGTTCTTGACATTATTATGAATAATAAACACAATTTATTAAATTAATAATTTGTTTCATAGAATTGTGTTTTTTTGTTTCAATTCTGTTTACAAAATTTGCATTCATAGACAAGTTTACTTTCATTTCATTTCAAAAGTAAACCCTCAACCTATTTTAATGGCGACATAATCGTGTTATAAAACGGAAACAGGAGGAAAATGTAGGAAAATAATAATATTTATAACTTCATTTTAAATCAAACGTAGTTCTACATATCATGTCGAGGCGGTGCATAATAGGAAAAAGTTTTGTTAACTCTATCATTGTCTGTTTGTAGTCTATTAATAGTACATTGAGGATACATTCAGAAGACAATTCAAGGTATCTTGTGACTATAGCTGAACATTTTATTATTCTGTACTAGAGATATGGAGCACTTTTATGAGTGCATTTATTTATTTTCTTATACTTATTGAAAACATAAATTCTCATATGTTTTTGAATAGTAGATAATAAGTGTCTGAGTGTAAATTATGAAATGAAATACAAGGAAAATCATTCTGACTTATTTTTTTTGTTGCAGTGAAAAAGGCGCGATATGTTGGTATACAAGGTAAGGTTTTTTCTTATATTCTACCACGTTTCTCGTAAATTACTTTTCATGTTATTTCTAGTCTCTATTGTTGATTTCAGCAAGACTAAAATAAAACTTCGAAAGAGTACCGAATCGAATTACACCCCGGTTCCAAATCTGTCAAGCCATTGAGGCTACAGGCTACATTCACCGATTCGTTATGATTATGACATGCTGAAGCTATCCATAGGTTTAATCCATACTTAAATCCCTATTATGTTAAAAAGGGTAGGTTGTAAAATAACGAGAAAGTTTTATATAGTATATTATTGAATATATAGTATGTTATAACGAAGTCATTTAAAGCATATTTTCAAATTAGAATTTTTATTTGCTAGCATTTAAACGCTACCATTTAATTTTCTACCTTATTGCATTACATTTAAGCTACGTTATTGATTGCAGCTACACAATTCAACACGTACGTGACACTTAAGCTACAAAATGTCAAGTCGACGACGGTGACAGTGAAGGGGCCGACGCCATGTTGGGAACAAGATTTTCTATTGTGAGTATTGTTTCTTTCCCCTCCTTTATAAACGAGTTTTATATTACATTTAAACAATAAGTTAAAGTAGATTATATATAAATGATTAAAATTTTTGCAATTAAATTTAGAGCCTTTATTTACGTACACAAAAACTTTTCTACGTCAGATATAACGGTGTTTGTGACGTCCAATTGTAGTATGGAAATGGGAACATATTTTTTTTCATTTGTCACAAAAATAATCCTTTGTCACATTGTTACATTATATAAGAACAATGTTAGTGTAACATTAATTATACGCCTACTTGACGTCCCAAGCTCATTCAGATTGGGTCTTAAATACGTAGGCGTCAACTTAAATAAATCTTACGATTTCGTTTGAGCGTGAATTAATGATAAATGAATGTGTTATTGTTTATATAAGATTAATAAAATATTTATAAGAAGGTATATTCGTATTACTTACAAAATGCCGTAACGAGTTAAGACAGCCGTCAAACAATCGCAAGTCAAATTCGATATTTTTTTAATCTCATAAACGTAAAGGCTTGACATTGTAAATTAATTGAAATTAAATGAATTTATGCCCGAAATGGCGATAGGCTCGCCCCCTATCACATTATGGGACGGAATAACATATGGCGAAATGTGGGTGCATTAGTTTGCACCTCTGCCTACCCCTTCGGGAATACAGGCGTGAGATATGTTATCTTATTATCGATTCATCTCTAAAAAGGTTGAATTTTATAAGTTAAATGTCATAATTTTTATTATTTTGTATGTACAATCAGGTAAAAAAACTTATCTTCAATTTATTCTCTTTAGTCGTAGACATATACTTGTAATTTTAAAACTAAAGCACTAAGCAGACAATTGCATATAAAATAAGACTAATTTGAAATGACGACAAGAGTCAATTTTATATTATTTTCGCTATATATTACTTTGTACTGTTTTATTGGCAAAAAGTGAGTGCACTAGTTGAATCACTGCCTACTGCTTCAGGGAGCATAGGCGTAAGTTTGTTATACCATATTAGCACCAAATGTCTAGACATATATTGTACCTAATTAAATACTGTATAGTTAAAAGGTTACAGGGAGTATGTATTTCCATTTTTAAACGTACTAAACGTTTAAATATGGAAACTGTGTTTGTATATAACCTATATTAAGTAGCTGTTTGGTGTTTGCAAATTTATAAATATTAAAAACATTCAGATTAGAGATATTCTAAAGAAAGGCAATTTTCCCCGCAATCGACGATCGTATATGCGTAGAATGCATGTTTTTTTTACATCCATTCTACGCATATACTGTCCTCAGAAGGTGTGCGAGGATCAATCCTAATGGATTTTTTTTCTATTCGTATTCCTTATATCCATTTAATAGTAATTTTTTGTCCACAGTGAGATCAATGACATCAACTTGGGCCTGCTTGTGGAGGTGTGGAACAAGGGCGTCATATGGGACCGGGCGCTCGGGTACCATTACCTACCCCTCACATCAGTGGCCTTTAACGAGGTAAAGTATATTATATACATGCGGGAATAATAATTCTATCGGGAACTAAAGAACTCTGCCTTATTGGGACGCCATAGCGACGTCGCCTGCGACTCAGACCTGGCTACTTCTGGCATCCAAAGTTCGTTATGTAGATTAGTCGTGCCGTTTCATCAGTCAGTTCGTTTAAGAAAAATTTGATAGTCGGTGCTTATCGTCAGGCTACCAAAATGTCCAGTCGCTACGTAGGACATCGTAGCTTGTAGCTACGCTTTCAATTTGGTGTTGCCATACTGTATTCAAGTGAGGCAACTGCTATACAAAGTGATATTAACTGTTTAAATACGTAGCCGATGCGTCGCTATGTATTCTTAATAATACAGAGCTTTTATAGACGTAACATTTGAGTTCAAAAGAAAAAAAATGAGATACCGACTATGTCATACTTATTAACGATATGTATACAGGTGTGTAGTCAAGTTTATACAGTTATATATTTCAAAACTTTTTAATCATTATAGCATTATTATAATTTTCATTAGTCTTTAGAACCAAAGTTACGTAGAGTGTTTTACGTGGCATTAACTTTATTCTATAAATATTATTTTTCTACGTAGTATCGACAATTATTGATACTTTAAATGTCATGTGAAATTTATTCTAGAAACTGGTGAAATCCCGTAGGCGTACATTAATGGTTTCTGATAAAAGCTAATTGCAATAAATATTTTACAAATACTTAGAAGGATGAAAAATGATATACGGTGTACGATCTTATTGCAAACAAAACATATTTGTATTGATTTCTCCGTAATTATTGAACCGATTTTAACAAATATTAAGGCATTGCAAACCTTTAAATGTAACGTTTTTTTATTATTAACCTATAATAATTAAATTCATATTTGGGTAAAAGGTCAAATAGGTAGTCTTTACTATATGATAAAGAAAAAAAAATATAAAAAAAAGATATGATTGTTTGTATATCCAGAATAGACTCAAAAACTAAATCAATAATATGAAATCTTACTAATCTACTTTGATTTTGAGAGAAAAACTACGTTACGTGAATTTCACTTATCTACAACAATGCAACCTTGGTTTAATAGAACTAATATGTGAAACTAATCAAGTTAATAATTACAATTATTTATTAATTCCCGTTTTCATTAAACTCAATGGTTCAAATCGTCTCCATTTAAAACCTTACCGACATAACAAAAAGCGTAATCAAGCTACTTCTTGTACGACCTTAGGTGCTCGGACAATGCCCTGTTAATTTCCTCCAACACTTCAGAATGTAAAGATTTCATTTCTAATAACTTCTTGTACAATAGGTAAAGGATTGCAACAGTATATATTCATCTACAATGTACACAGTGACATATAATGCGGTCTGTAATTACATATTATAATTTGTGTGATACAAAGATCTCGATTTTATTTCTTAAATAAAGAAAACTAATAATAAATGAATGGATAATTTTTTTTTGGATTTTCATTTATTTTCTAGAATTTTAGAGATTACGTATTTGCATTTGATTCATATTCCCCGTTTACTGACGCTGCATTTGTATATAACCAATTTGATTTGCATACACACGATGACCGATGATACAAATATTTTATGCTTGTATGTACAGGAATGCGGAGGTCGTTGGATTGAGTTGGAAGCACAGCTGATGATGCGAGGCGGCGCGGTGGTCGGTACAACAGGGCCTACGGGCCACGCGCTGCTTCTAGATTGTAGATTCGAACTGCCGTTTGGTAAGCTATGTCATATATATTTGTATTATTAAAAAAATCACCCGAGAGTTATATACACTCACGACGAATTATGGGCAATGGTTTGTAATTCTTTCTAACCTTTTCTTTTCGATTATATGTCAAAATGAATCCTAAAAATATAATCAAGAAATTAATTTTTTAATACTGCAATTAATCCATTCAGTTTATTTTATTTGTGTTTTACGTATATAAACTGCATTTAAAGTACCCTGAGGAAAAGAAATGGTTTAGAAGATTAATTTGTAAAATATTAATTAATTAATTTAATTCCAACATAATGCATTTTGCTAAAAGCAGTTGTGATTTCGAGAAAATTGCAAATATAGATATAGGGTATCGGCCATGGATTTCTTGTAGCATTTTTCATTCAAAATTGAAAAATATCGTTTTTGAACAGTTTTGTTCGAGATTCGAGTTTTTGTGCAATAAATATGTAACTACGAAAAAATATATATATTTTTTTACTTCGATCAAAGTCAAAAACTTGGCATCTCTAAGTATGTTACGCTGGCGCCGTCTGATGGAGCGGCCTTGCTTGGTTTATGGCCTAGTTAAGGTCACTATAGGGATCTTAATAATTGGGTTAATGCCTATCAATATTTTTTGCTTATATTTTGTTTGCTTCCTCCTCAACCTCGGAAATATATCTATTGAATATTTCTGTCAGTAGAGATCGAGTGTAATCAGAAAGATAAATGAAATCAAAAAATAAAAATTGACATTAATTCTTCTTTCCTTTTCTTTAAGCTTAGATCCGATATGTATCAGACTAACTAGCGTAAAAAACATGTTAATATTACAAATAAAATCTAAACTTCTAAATCATTCTCATCTATAATAATACAAACTTAAATAACTCCTCTGTTAAATCCTCTTCCTCTTTCTAACCTTTCCTTAAAAGGGTGGATAATGGAATTGTGCCATGATTAGGATTTAGAAGCACACTCCCTGTTCTTAGAGATCTTTATTTAAATCATTCGACGGCATCTACAGTTGTTAAAAATATCTCTCGTTCGTGAATAAACTGTAAAATAGCGTTATTTTGTGGCTTTAATTAGTCGCTAGATTAAATATAAATATCTTTTTGCTGTTGACGCCGAATTGTCTGCAAATGAAATCGTCGGTTGAATTGATGCCATTCATTGAGCTTGCCTTGTCTCTATGGCCGTGACGTATCTTGTAACCTTGGAGCCGCCATCCGCCCATCAGACTTACACCCGTCTAGACGGCGCCTTGGTTTTTTTTTCAATAAATTATATTTAAATACTTAAGATTCCGTACTTAATTTCCATTCTCTAACAACAGAAAACTATAACGAAAAATTTTAAGTTGTGTTGTTGTTGTGTTAACTAGCACAATTTTGTTAAGTAAGAGATAGCTTTAAATAATATGTAACACACATTGTAATAACATAGTAATAGTTGTTTTTGTAATCTTTATTCATTAAAAAATGCACACAAATATACTAAAAGTCTAGGAAGCTAAGACTTTTAAATTATTTATTTAACATCTACTGTTCGCTTGAGTGCTAGTGAGTCTACGACAAATGTTTAGGAATCCTAATGTGTTGATTGAAAGAATATTAATTTAATATGAATTTGTCCTTTTAAGAGTATAAATATTTATTAACGTTTAGTATGAGCTGAATACATAAATTTGTAAAAGGGGAGCCATTCAATAAATCTATTGGAGTAGACATATGTGATGGGTCGACCTTGGAGCCCACATACGACCAGTTTAACAAAGCCGCCCCGACGGCGCCTTTGATTCAATATAAATGATTTATACATAAGCATATCAAAGTTATTGAGAATGGCATCCGCGAAAAATATATTATCTAGTGTCCTCTTAAATGGGAATATATTATGAAAGACGAGTTAATGTCTTCACAAACAAATTGAGGGTCGTAAACAAAATATTAGACGCAAAATGTTTCTACCATTTAAAAGAAACATAGTTTCGTTAGTAAAAAATATGATTTGATAAAAGAATAAAAAATGGATAGTAATTTTCTATTAATTTCATATACAGCATGATTCAAATAACAATAATTATTTTACTGTGAAAAAGCGTGGGATACTTTTAAGACATTTTCATAATATCTCTACTTTGTATTTCTTTTTAGTTTAATTTGTGTTTGGTAGGTTTCTTTTGTAATATTAGGCTAAATAAAACAATATATTGAAATGTCATTTTAATTATTTCTTAAACTAATACAAATGACTCCCTATTATTTTCTCTATTAAGTTCACACTGCCAAAATCATCTAAGTAAAAAAAAATCGTAATATCGAATAAAAACACCGCAATTTTGTACATCGGCATATCTAAGCTCATTATGTTATTTTCAAATTGTTTGAAAAATTCACATACACGCATAGGACGGAAAAACATATGGCGGGATGTGGGTGCACTAGTTGTACCTCTGCCTACCCCTTCTGGGAATACAGGCGTGAGATATGTTTTTTTTTTTGAAGAGTTCAATATAATTATAAAAACATATATAAATCTAAATATCTACTATAACTTATTACTTTAACCGGGACACGCTAGCTTATTATTTCAATAAACCGTTTATCCTTGTTACCCTCGATTCCCGGCTGGAGTTCCCCGAGGCAATACTACACTGAATTAATCCGGTAAATTATTATAAAAGAGGCCGGAAGTGTACCGTCAAATGTGAATTATTTTTGAAATTAGTTGCGCTCCAGATTATTTATTTAAATTATATCTAAAGAATTAGGCCGAGAGAAATAAAAAAAAACATAACTCACGCCTATGTTTTCACGAAGGGTTAGGCAGAGGTATATAATATATAACTAGTGTACCAAATTTTCACTGTATGGTTTCCCACTCATGTTGTGAAAATAGGAGAGTCTATCGCAATAATAAAAAGCCCAATGTCAATTTTGTCCGATCCGAAATTCGAAGCAAAAAAAAAACAAATATTTTACTAAGCACTATATTTTTTTTTTCTTTTTTTAATAAATTCTATCTCAAATTTAAGAGTATATTACTCTTGTCGGCCGAATAATCGCCACTCAGTTCTATTTTCTGCTTTGTATTTGACCGCTTAATACGACACGCAGTTTACCCTTTCCTTTAATAAACTGCTATTATTAAAATTGTTTTCGTAATTATTATAGGTAATAATTATTTCAGGAACAGTTTGTACTCGTTTGTATGTTTTTTTCTTATGAATTTCAACTAACTACGGGGTCTTGTATTATTTAATCTAGGACAAGCACCACTTGTGAGACAAGCGTGCGCGCCGAGTTCTTGATGTGAAATGAAATATTCACGTGTCGTTGTTTCATATATATGGAACAAAAATTCTGCATTAATTATTCCTTTTTTTTATTTTCGTGTAGTATTCCACTAAATATCAAATGTGCTGCAGAATTTTGAATGACATAGTTTGAATTACATTGTACTATGCTTTATTTCGCAATATCTTATAGTTGGAGTTTGCACGTTGCCTTAAGATTCGATGTTAGTGGTTTGTGCCCGTTATGGCGATAAGCTCGCCCCCTATCACATTATGGGAAGGAAAAACATATGATGAAATGTGTGTACTAGTTGCACCTCTACCTACCCCTTCGGGGAATACAGGCGTGAGGTTGATTTTTTTTTTGGAAAATCGTTCAATGTAGATCTTTTTACAAATTTATTATTTTCCTTTTTATTCTGTTAGTGAAAATTTTTAAAACGTTGCTAACCAAGAATTCCAATTAAGAAAGAAACTTCTTAAAAACTTCTTAAAAAAAATCTTCTTGTTCCCCCCGGGTTAAGTGTGTTAGTTCTATTTTTATCCCTTATTGAAATCATAAGTATGCCGAGCTTATAAACTGGCTCGCGGCGTTCCAATATGACATATAACTTACGTCATTTCCTTTGATGTAGGATATGAAACGTCGTTCTAAGTATTGATTCAGATATTTCTGCTATTGAGCCAGTAATATACTTCAATAGAGTAAATTTATAAATGGTAAATTCCGTATTTTCTTGCTAGAGTACGTTTGAAATAGTTAGACATTTACACGCAAATGTTTGTAAACGAAGCGTCCCTGTTTTATTCTGGGAAGGTTTCGAATTTTAGTCTTGTATTATTGAGTTTGTACCCATTTCAAAAACATTAATGCCACAATACATAAGTTGAGGGACTAAAATACATGAATACATAATATGCACTCCCTTACTGCACGTTCGTCATCCAGAGGGATAGGCTGATATGGATTTCCGTTTGGCGAGAAATCAAGTTCGCTAATGATTTTATAAATTTAAGTTCTTAAGTTCCACCGTCAAAGGTACTTTACCAATACCTGTCTCCAATAGTGGATAAAAACGAGCTGAAAGGATGATGATGGCGGGACGACAGATAATTCAGATAAAAAAAAACACGCACAATAACGAACGAACATTAAAAAACAATGTAAACAATTAACATAAAATTTTACGGAAAGGATATTTAGATAATTGTGTTTTTATTATTGTTACAAAGTGTAACCTTAAATTGCAAATGTTTTACTTCTGTAGGAATTTATACTGTTAATGTTTGACGTCAAACGTGGAACGTAAAAACGTTAAGGTTTTAAAATTGTTGTACAATATGACAAGTGCGGTTGACAAGGTACTTGCTTTGTGACGTCAGCTCGTATAAGCGTACCGCCTTGCAACATGCCACTGTAATTTATGTTACTATTGCGTGCTAATAGGGTGATTAAATTATATTTTTTTGATTAGCCGTCATATTTATATTTAGGTCAACAATGTAGGCAGTACACTTTTCCTTTCAATGGAATCATATTCTAATATATGGGAAAATATCCTTTAAAAGCTAAAACCTAATTTTTATAGAATGAGGCAAACGAGCGATATTTGTTCAATTTTATAACTAATAATTTTTCTATCGCCCTCTTAATAGTCAACATTTCTCTCTTCTATATCCGTGCATCTTTTGTTATATAAATTTGTCTTGTTACTCCCATTCATCTAAAAATTTACGAATTAATTTTCTGTTTATCCATTAATATTTAGTGTTGTTTTACAAAAAAAAATATCAATCATAATGATTATATATAGATGAAAGTAAATATTATGAAAACTTAATTTAAAGTTAATAATTGTAATGTATACCTAATTACGTCAAGTGAAGTTCAAAAAACTTTGACAAGTTTGAATCCTGTGTTCAATTCAAAAAATGTCAGGACTATGTCGGACTCGATATGACTGTAATTCCTTCCAAATTAATTTTTAATTTCTTAGACAGGACCAAAATTTGCTTTTTATTTTCGATGTTAAATGACACTTCATACAAGTTAATAGAAAATTTTCGTATTTAAAAAATATATTAAGTGACTTGTACTAATTTTACTTAAAATATTATAATTCCTATCTCAACAGATCTTTTAAAGTAAGGACTAGGAGATGGCACTCTATATTTTATATTTTATTTTGTAGTGAAAGTGTGCTTTTTACAGATAAGGCCTATTTAGATAAATTTAAAAATAAAATTCATATCTAATTATAAAGTATCCACCAAACGGTTATGACTGTTTCTGTGATAGCCGCGTAAAAATAAACAAAGATTATTTACTTTATCTAATAATATATTTTTCTTTAAAGTCCAAGTTATTTCTTAAGAATTTTAGCTTCAATTTAAAGGTGATTAAGTAACGTAAACGCATCACTTTCAGACGCAGAAGGCACGGCTGGTGCTGACCTCCAGAGAAAATTGGATATGCTGAACGGTGCCCTCGACGCCGAACGAGCGGAGCAAGCGCGCAGGCAGTTGCAATACGTCGCTCATTGTGAGTGAATGAGACCTTCTCTGTACAACCTTCCCATATCATTAAACAGTTGAATGGCTTGTCACAGCACTTCAGTAAACCTAAGGGGTTAAACTTGTGTTACGTTGTAATCAATTATTTTATCATATGTATTTACAACTCTATAATATACAGTATTGTGTTTTGCGTGGTGTTGTGTGTTTAAAGTAGTGTCGATGAATTGACGTTTTAGAACTATTTGATTTGGAGTTTCGTGTTCTGCACATGATTTACTAAAAGTGCAGGTCAGTGTACGTGGTTTATGATTCTTTAGATGCACGTGGCTTATGTGCGTTTGAAATGTTCATATAAAGTCATAGTTAATGTCTAATATATCACCAAAAATAATGTACGTATCCTTGTAAAAGGGTGTAAATCTCTTAGAACGTGATAAATTATCCATTAAGCAGATAAACATATTGTCCATGTACGACTGCGTAACATACATAAGTATTTAGGGATTACAAGTACTGTAACGTAATTACTCGATTTAGATGACCATTAAACGCGGGAAGAAATTCGTAACGTAACTTCTATAAATGTGACTGTACACTATAAATAGGAATTAGCTTTTCTTTCATTCAGCTTAAGATATTAGTGGTTTTCTGATCTTATTACGTGACTGACCTAGAAGGAGTGTAATTTTTTTCACGCGAATGTTGTGTATCCGTACCACTACAACATAAACGGCTTGACCGGTTTTAAGGAGTCATTTAATCATCATACGTATTCTCTAGTGTCATAGTTAATATGATACCAGCATAAAACTAATTTATAGGACGAAAATCATCTTCTAGAGTTTCTAGAAGCTAACAGTAAAAAAGTTTTTTTTTATACTACAAGGTGGCAAACGAGCAAGTTGTCCTTTCCTTATCGGAAAAGGGTGGGAAGGGAAAAGGTTCAGAATTAGGCCTCCGGCACCTCACTCATCACAGGAAACGCAGAACACTACTTCACGCCTGTCTTCTGTAAGGTCATCGTATGTCACCGGTCGAGCCGGCCCATTCGTGCAACTGATGATGGTGTTGTGGGCACTACCACTCATTAATCTAAATACTAAATCCAACTTACTATTTTGTGAGTGGCTGTATCTGCAGTGGATCTCCTACTTATAATGATCTGATTTTTATACAGTAAAATTATTTATAATTATTATAATAAACTTGTAGCTTTAATGTCGGCTTAATGCTGTTGACTGTATTGAACGTAATGGTCCTCTTTCCAGCGGGCTACTCGGAAGACTCCGACTACACGTCGGACCTCAACTACCCTGTAGGACAACATGCCAACTGCAGCGCGTCACAGTTCAGAAGTGCAGCGCATCAAATTCATACGCCACAGGTATTTAATTACACTATCATTATTTTTGGCTCTCTTCTAGTGCCACGATATTGGGTTCCGGGATCTTCAAAAGAATTCTCTGCACTGAGTTTGCCTTGCACAAAATGTCAACTTGCCTTGCCAACAAAACAATTTACAATATAGCGCCATCTACCAAAAAGATAACACATCAGTGAATAGTCAACCTTGACAACACTGCAATGTCAATGCAAAAATTTCTCAAAAGATGGCGCACTTGATTATTAGTGTTATAAATTTTTTTTGAGATTTCTCACTTTATTAAGAATAAAATAAACAGAAAATTTTACCCAAATCGCTAAAGCCGTTGTCGAGATAGCGACCTAGTATCTATACTAAGATACGGTACGAATTATTTTTTACAAATGGATATTATTTCCTATAATAAGTAATAAAAATATGTAATATATATCATAAAGTGTAAAGTCATAATGCCGTATCACTGGTAAAATGTTTTATGTAATTAAAATTATTGTTTAAATATACGTAGATCAATAATATGAGAAATATCCTAATTGGGTACTCAAACCATTATATTTTGTTTCCAGAGGTCGTTGGAGGCATCCCGGGAGAATTCATACGAGAGAGAGGAATACCACATGCATGGCGACGCCGATCCCTTGTACTACAACAGCCAGCCGAGAACAAATAGGTTAATATTTGATTTTTATTTTCTAATTATAATTATTCGTTATACTGTAATAGAATATACCTTTAATCCAGAATTGATTACGATCTTAATTGATTTCATTGAAATGCATTTGTATGACATTTATTCAATGTGTACGACATAAACACACGATTCCTATCTATTGGTCACCGAAGATAAACTGAAGTGTATTAGGTCTGCAAAAGAGGGCGCTGTAACTTAACACTGCATTTTATTGCATGACCGTCTTGAATTGCGAAGGTAGTTTAAATAAATTACGATGATATGCATCGTGCATAGGTTTTTGAAATACCCCAAAAAAGCTAATCGTTAATCTTTAATCGTCATGTCCATAACATGTAAAAGTTATTTCAATCAAAATTTATTCATTGATTCAGATCTTAGCGAAATTTTCTGTAAATTTATATGAAATGAAGGTGTATACTTCTTCAAGTTTACGTTTATTTCACTGAAGATAATGTTATCGGAGTTTTAAATGTTTATTTTAATTACAGGATAGAAACATGGTCGCAGATGCACGCACAGGCGAGCGTGGAGTCTGCGTACTCTTGGCGGACGGCGACTGATTGGCAATCGGGAGGTAAATATTATTAATATTTATATATGAAGTAAATAAAATTGCACATTTATTTTTGACGACTATAAACTGCTGACAAAAACTACGAATATTACATGATTGTTCATTAATATTCGAATGTTTGTAACTATTTTTTATTTTGTTATAGAAGAGCAACGGAGGCCGAGCCTCGAGCGTCAGAATACTTTGTACGATGACAATATAGGCTACGGATACGATGTTTACACCACTAGCACGCACATAAGGTACGGCGTACAATATAACAGGAATTATACAAGCTAAATTAGTTAGCTGTTAGTAACCTGTAATTTCAAAATTGTACATAAAATCATTGTATATAATTGTTACAGGGACCATTCGCATTTATCGCATCAGACGAGCTATGAGGAGTACTACGACTCCAGTAGCTACCCGTACGGGTGTTACGAGGCGCGGCCGTGGGAGAGTCGGTATCTCCTCGACGACGGCTACGGCCTCGCCTCCACGGAGTACGAGAACATCGTCAACAAGCGCCGCTCCTCCGTCGTGCAACTGCCTCAGCTGCCGACCAAACAGGTGCA
>JAABKM020000013.1:1748763-1759139 GCA_016277805.2 Papilio aristodemus | reverse complement strand
GTTCATGTGAAATCGTACACGAGTCGCTAAGCTGCCTCCTAAAAATGTATTAACGACTTTCAGTTCCTTTTTAATATAATTTGTCTCTGCTTCTTTATAACAATAAGTACAAGTACTTCGAATATAATTGTTTGTCTTAAAAGAATTGCCTAACAAAAGTTAATACATTTTAATGAGGTATTCCTTTCCTTCTACTCCCCTGGTTTGTTCATAAGAATTATCTTATGTTCAAATCAGAAAGATATAAAACAAATATAAATCGTGTTTAATATTTACAGAAAAGTGATATAGAAATATTTACCAAAGTATATTTTTGATGCGAAATTATCAATTAAATTCCGTCGAAGTACAAAATATATACGCAGTGTTAAAAAGTGATTAGTGTTTAAAGGGAAAAAGTAAAAAAATGTATTAAATTTAAAAGACTTAAAATGATCTTACGAAAAACGATTAGTGACGTGAAACGGTTTTGTGTAAAATGTGTTAAAAGCAAAACGGTATGGGATGACACACAGTGAAAAATGTTACACCGAAACCACTATCCGAACCCAAGATGATGCGCGACATTCACGACGATGCCGGAGCAGGTGCAAGCGGCGCGATGGAGGAAAACGAGGGAGGCGGGAGTGGGGGTGCCGAGGGAGATATGGACGATTGTGGCTCTCTTTCACTTCCTCCAGATCTACCACCGTATTCAGGCGATTATATCATCAGTGATTATATGGAACGCCTCGGTACGCGACTTAATATACTCGAAACGGAACTTAAATATGCTTGGCGGGCACTGGACCTACTCAGTCAAGAATACGTAAGGATGTGGGAGAGATTGGAAAGATTAGAAGCACTACTAGCAGATCAACAGGGTGTAATATCGACTTTACTGGATTTTTATACGTGTCGTACAGTCACGTCCAGAGATTCGATGACAAGACTAGAAGTTATTAGGGAAATACTAGGAAACGGTTCCGTTGAAGATGGCATAGAGGAAGGATTGGACGTGGGTCGTTCAGTATTAATAAATCCACAAGATGAGGTCATGGAATCTGATGAAGCATTTTATAAAAGTTTAAATCAAGCCTATAGGGATGATCTAGTTTGCGAAGAAAGTTCCTTGCCGAATTCGCAACTTGGCATGATCTGGGAAGCGCCCGAAGAACCCGACATGGAATTAATGCCAACTTCATCACGACAAGTATATAGCGCCAGCGATTATAAAGATTACTGCGGTTTACAAGGTGGACCCAGTATTAGTGAAAGAGATTTGGTACATTTGTCTACTTTAAGTACAATAGATCAAATCACTGTAGATAAATTACATGAATTAGATAGGTTGACAAACCAATTACACAAAGATTCGAGAGAGTTAAAAGACTTGAAAACTAGACTTCTTAGCCCTAACACAAAAATGACATCTAATCGTGATAGAGAAATTGAAGCGAAAACATTGGCTGAAGATGGAAATATAATCAACGAGCAATTAAAAAATGTATATTCTGGAGGAGACAGCTGGGGTATAAACGAAATGATGAAAAGTTTTGATGACTTTGTTCTGAATGTACCCAAGGAGTCACTTCCAAGAGATAAATCTCCTTCGAGACTATCATTAACAGAAAGTACGACACCAGAAAGAAAGTTAGATTATTTACCAACAAATATATCACCTAGACGAAAGTTTGTCCCGGAAAGAACTACCACTGAGCCTTACACTACTGTAACAGGGCGCTTAGCTTATAGTTCAGCGGTTGCTAACGCCGAAATAAATGCCGCCAAGTCATCTAAATCGCCTAGCGCTTTGTCGAGAGAACGTTTTGATTACAGTTCAAATTATCAATTAACAGATACATCACGACAAAATTATTATTCATCCAAAACAACATCTCAAACTTTTGATGATATATACAAATCTTCTTCTAATCAACATTCACCACTTTCTGTCCATGAAATATACGAAGAACCAGTTGACAGCCTAAATTACGACAATACCAGATTAAATAAATCACCAAGTCCTCCGCCACCAGCCCCTCCAAATGGGGTTGAATTATTTTCTTCTATTGAAAGTAACAATGAATTACCTTTGCGACAAGCAATGTTATCTACAGGATCAATTCCAATGGATTGTTTGCGTTTAAGCCCTCGATCGCCAAAATCTCCTAAAACATCACCGAAACTCTTAAAAAGAGATACAACTAATATAGTAGCAGCAAAATCTGATTCAGGACTGTCTTCTATGAGTGGCTGGTCAAGTCTTGAGAAAAGCCCTGGATCACCAAAAACATCTAGAACGTCACATAGCAATTATGATGGCCACAAATTAAAAATAGCTTCTCCGCAGGCTATTCAAAAGGCATACGAAGTTGATTCAAAGCCGTATCTTGAAACTTTAGTTGATTCCTATTCATATGAAATTAGAGGCATAAAAAATGATTACAGTTTTCTAAAAGAGGAAAAAGATATTTCGGAATCTAAAGAATTAAGCAGATTACAAGACAAAATAGACGTAGGCTTTTTAAAACCTGACATGTCGTACTCAAACCAAGCCATTACTAATATGAGTGAATACTATTATGGAAATGAAGCACCATCCATTTATTCCGTAGCAGGAAACAGACAACCAATATTTACTACTGTTTATAGTACCCCAAGGGGTATGTTGGGAGAGGATGGTAGTCTCTCGGAGATATTGGATGGAAATGACTATTCTCAGAAAATGTCTAAATCAGCAATTGACTCATATCCACCTGAACCCAGTTATCATGCTCAAACTGTTGTATTATCTGCAGCAAGTGCGGGTAAGAAACCTTTAGTTAGAGCTAATACAATGGGTGCAAACGACCCTCATTTTTATCAAAATGGCTACAAAATAACAAATCACCGCACTGGCTATCCACCAGGAAGTCTAACAGATGCTTTATCTTATTATCCAACATCGAGCAGATATGATTCACCAAAACGGGTGTCATTAGAAGACCAACTATCATGGCAAGGCGGTGGCAGTAGATCTCCAACTAGTTCAATAGAAACATCTAGTCTGAAGTCTAGATCATTAAGCATAAGTGAAAGAAAACACTTTCAAAATCAACTACAACAAGAGTACTTCAAACAGCAACAATATGATGAACATAATGGTAACGTTATTCGTGAGGTACAAGAATATAAAACACCTGATAATGACCACACTTTGTCAAGAAAAGAGCAATATGTTGATTCTAGTGGAATTTTAGTTTCCGAATCAGGGTACTTATCGATTTCTTCAAACCTTAAACTCAAAAGCCAGGATAAATCAACAAAAAAGCCTAAACGTGCTTCGTCTTTACGATCAGCTATGTCTTCTATGAGTCAATGGTTACCCGACTTACATTTACCCAAAAAACATAGATCTCACTCCTTACCATCCGGTGTGGATAATATGGAGCAACCACAACCAGAGAAATCACTCAAGGAGAGAATTTTATCGGCTCAAAGAAGGAAAAAGAAATATCATTTGGTTGCATCGATGTCCGGATTACTTCAAAAAGCTAGAAGAAAACAACAATCTAGTCATCAATCTTTGTCAGACCCTGAGACATCAGAAACAGAGTGGTCTGGAGGAAGATCGAGTGCACAATCCGAAGACAGTGATAGTGTTTTTTCTGATTCAACTCACGAAAGTAATGTGTTTGCTAAAGTTCCTACAAAACAAAAACAAAGAAAGTCTAATAACCAAGAAATTGTGGAACAACAGCAAATGATTCAAGAATTGCAACAGAAAGAAGAATTCAACGATGAAAAAACTGTATGTATTATAGAGGAAAGTGATAAGTACGTTGCTAACACTGCTTTACCTCGTGATAAAAGTGATGATATTGACTTTCACTTTGCAAGAGTGAGCCAAATGAAAAAAGATAATATATCTGAAATAGAAAAACTTGATATTGATACAGATATATCAAATGTCGATCTATTTGAAGATGTAGAAAAAACGGATACCCAGTCGCCAACCTCTATATTTGCGACTGTTGGAGACGTTAAAAAAGCTGCTTCTATTTCTGATGAGGGTACTAATGAAAATAATAAACCATATAGTGGCGGTTCTCAAGAATTCGCAGTATCACGTGCTTTAGGGAAATATCGCCTTCGTAAATCAACTTCAATATCAGATGAGCAAATAAGCGAAAAATCGCCACCCAAAATTGACACAAGTTCTCAAGACGAAGTGACTGAAGAGTCAGTCAGTCAAAATGATAAGAAACTATGTAAATTAAACACTCCAGAAATTATAAGTAATGCATCACAAGACGAAATCGTTTCTTGTCCTGAACGAAGTCCTTCCATGCAAAGTGGTCGAGTTCTTTTCAATAAGTTTTCTACGCGTCATCAGCAAAGTTTAGATATACCTAATAAGCATGATGATGATGACAGTCGGAGTACACATTCTTGGAGAAGTGGGTCTCGTGTTTCATCAAGAAGACAAAGTACTGAGGACAGTATTGATTCTGAAGACGAATGGTATTGTTACGAGTTAAGAAAACTTGAGGAGATGGAACATCAATCTCAACAAGAAGCAGACAGAAAAAAAACATTAATGGAAGAACCCGAAACTGAAGAAAAGTTTTCTGGCGAATCCAATGAAATTCTTAAAGAAAAAATGTCATTTGTACTTCAAGAATTACAATTAAAAACAGCAACAATAAAGGAAAAATATGATGAATTACCAACTAAGGAAACTTGGAAAGATGTAACAACGTTTCCAGTCATGGAGGAGCATGATACGGAAGACGTTGATAAGGATTATGATGATGACGATGATAAATCTTATGCTGATTCTGGATCCGGTGAAACATCAGGACCTGATAGTCCAGTGCAAAGTGGAGATGAGTTTGACGATGATTATGACATGCCACAAATACATGAAGAGCCTCAACGACCACAAGAGCCTGCACCGCAACAAGAACCGCAAGTCGGAAGTAAATGGAAACTATTGAAAGCATTGAAGGACCGAAAAGCTGAAGAAAAAACTACCGAAACACCCGTTGCGACTACACCTTCCACGGAAAAGGACAAAGTTAGTGCAGGTGTAAGTTATTTAATGCAAAAATTTCATGAGATTAGAGTTAAGAGTTAATTGCTAAGTCTTCATATTGAATTCGAACTATTGTGGTCATTCTTCATATTCTCAAAGAATTATAAATCTGAGCTCCAAAATTGCAAAAATTAGTGATCTGCTTAACTCTTTACAATTTAAACTAAACATGTACACCATATATTTATAACTTATGCCTATACAATTATACGTATAAAAAATTATACATAACATATAAGACATTCAAAATGTCTTTCCCATTAATTATGTAATTTCAAAAATTAATTTTGTCGTCTTTAATAAACTGCCATTGTGACACACTATGAAAAAGATACAGTGGTTGTGAAATCATACTTGACTCAACGAATAAGTGTTTTTTTGTTATGAATGTATATGAGGAATGTTTTTTTGTATTATTTATATTTTAGTGTCGTTGTTATTCAATTCATTAAGGCAATAAACAGAAATCGAAACTTCGATATTAAAAGTTTTCTATGTTATATTTTATATAATGCCGTTTGATATATAGCTTTAGTAGAAATTATATATAGACGATTTTACATAAACAGTATACACATAACAATAAAATATAAGTACTTGCTTAAATACGCATTATATACAGTGAATAGAATGTAAGATTCCGTGTTATAGTTAACATTTCATATGATTACATATAAGAATAAGCGTTACATAATATTTTCTTTTTATATTAACAATTTGTTGAAACATCGCGGTACAAAAACTCTCATTGTCATATCATTTCATATCATAAAAAGTGACAAAAGCCACTTAGAAAAAAACATAATATTTTTCTTGAATTACAATATAAAATAAAAATATATCCTATTTCAACGTTTATTCATAACTTATCAGAATCAAATCAAAATTATGTCTATTAAAATATATTATTATTATATTTGGCCATTAAACACAAATATTGTCGTTTCTTCGAATATTTTATCGCTTAGATTTGAGTGATATAAGTGGATTAATCTCATAGAATCAATTCAATAAAATAAAATTCAAACTTCATACATGTTAACATAACTCTATATGTGTAAGAAATAATAAAAAAAAATAGATGTACACTTCGCTTAGAATTGTGTTGTAGTTAACATCAAATATTAGCTGGCACATTAAACTTAAAAGCCTAGGCTAAAATTACACCGTAGAATTACAACGATATAGAAACTTTTTAGAAAAAAAAACGTAAATGCTATTTTGCGTATCCTAAAAAATGTATTAGAAATGAACAAAAAAAAACTTATAACTGTTCTTGCTTAGCTCAAATGACGATATGATATTCTGCTTTCAACCAAATATTTTAATAGGTATCTCTAAATATATGAATGACATCAATTAAAGTTGCTTAGTGATTCCTTTGAATCATCGTAAAAAGCATTTCCAAACGGATTAAAACAAATTATATACTATATAATGTTATTTCTCCATGTAGTACGAAATAGCTATTTATAGTCTTTGTGATGGTTTTTATCTAGGGAGTTTCGTTTGAAGTTTCACAAATAACTCACAAGAAATCTCAACAATATTCAGAGGATAAATAAAAAATCTATGCCTTGTGTGTGTGCCGAAATTTATGAAACTTTAAACTTTATAACATATATTTGTGAAATTGTACATTTTATTATTTCTATTGTTGTTTTTTAATAAACCTTTTTACTTTTATTTTTTTTTATTATATTTTTTTTAATTGTATTTTTTTATTTTAGAATGGATCTGGCGGATTTAACGAGCAAGGTGGCCGAGGAAATGGGTATGTCTATTATAATATGTTTCAAAAATTTACATCTCTTCAGAATACTTGTAATGAAGCAATTATACCCGCGACTAAATGTATTGAATTAATATAAACTTATAATGTTAATAAAAATAATAGTCAGTAACATTAAAAACTAGATTTGTAATATTTTAGTATACATGTATAGCAAATGTATGGCAAAAAATATAAAACATTGTACTGTAGGTGGAAGTGTGCGCGAAATTAAATGTGATCTATATATGAGCGATAAAAATATGATACAAAATACTCGAAAATTTAGGTGAGTGGCAAACGTTGCAGATTCATGAATGTATAGGTCGTCGTATTATGTCCCAGTATCGCATTGCGTCGCGTTTGTATCTCACCTAGAACAACTGGTTACTCACACAAAACAGTCACTTTTCTACACAGCATTTGTTCCTCACTATTACAAAAAAAAAATGATCTCATAGGATTTTTTTTCATAATAACTTCCTCGTGACAGTGGGGATTAAATCCAGAATCGTACAATTTGTCAGATGCTTTATACCTTAATTCAACATGAGTGTGGAAATAATTTAGAAGATAAAATATCTATACAAATTTTATTCAAATTTTCGCCACAAATAACCCACAGTTTTAAATATAAACTTTATAGACATCCCGGAGATAACCCGTTCTATAGCAACATCGACAGCATGCCCGATATTCGGCCCAGAAGAAAATCGATACCGCTCGTCTCGGAACTTGTAAGTGAACATTTTTTTAATCTACAATCCCAATGGAATTAGTTAATGTTATGGCCGGTTTCAATTCACTTATATCTTTCAAATATTCATTAATTTAGTGATAAGTATTGTAAAGGGAGTTTGGGATATTTTACGTGTCTACTTAAATTGTAGATTGAAACTGGTCGTCAATGTTTTCAGCTCATATCGACGTTCGCTTTCTGGAGCTTAGTAACATAGGCGCGTAATAAATGTCTTTTCTAAACGATGTCTTTCTATACTGTCTAACAATTTATGGAGAGTTTTTTGATGTACCATCAATGTTAATTTTATCCTCATCTGTTTTAGAAATATTCGAATATCTTAGTGCATTAACAATTGGTCTTAGAAATTCTCCATCAATTGTTTAATTTGAATTGGTACATGTTGAAGATTTAGTACTAAACTTTACAAACCTGTTCTTTCTTCTTTGATGTTTTAATGTTCTCTGTTGTCTGTATCTCTTCCCTTCCGAATCACCTGAACTTATCGAGTTATTAGAAGGTCCCACAGCCCTGAACTGATTGAAATACGTTAGATCTATTTAGGGGTCACCTTATAGCGAACATGGAGCGAAACAAAACTTTCAATTGTTATTCCCGAAATTTATAATTCCTGGAATAAAATTAATTATGTACTTGCATTTTACTCCTCACCACGGACCCGCAGGTTCTCAAGGTATTTTCTCCCAATAACACTTCTATTCTATGCATGTCTCATTTAAATGATAGATATTGCTTTTGATATGCATTATATTATATCGTTTTTATTTTGATTTTGTAATTTATTATCGGTCATTCAACGCATGCAACACTAACACATTCCTTGCATGAATCTGTTTCTTTTAATTGATTTTATTAGAAATCTTATGAATATTTTTAAAATATGTATAAGCTTTGTTGTTCTTTGTTAATTTATAATAGCTGCCATAAATAAATTCGCACTTTACGCTTACTCTGTCTGTATTAATAATATAAATGCAACATAAGATAATATTATAAATTAATAATCATGGTCTACAAAATTCATTAATATGTACTTTAATTCAGATTGTTTTAATTTTTTGCTATCACTTTTAAAAATAAACTATATTATTCTATAGAATTTCCAGTAAACTTAATGTTTCATATATTAATATTAAATATTTATGTAATAACATTTTCACACAGGCTTTCGAAACTGCTTGAAATTAAGGCATGTGTAGACTATGACATACAAGGATAGTGACGGAATCACTTAGTTCATCACTATATCTTAACATATTATATAAAATGAACATATAAAGTTTTAAATATCACTTAGAAACATATTTGAAATTGTACAAATTTTACCATTTTTTTTGCTTAAAATAAAAATATTCTTATTTCCTAACCTTTTCAGTTCTCTTAAAAGTAACAAAAGTAATTGAAAAGAGGGTACTTCAGCAACATTACTATCTGGACATCATTTACTTAAGTCCTCTTGGGACTGAGTTCTCGAAACATCGGAAATTAAAAATAAAATAATCGCGATTAAATACGTAAAATAACTGTAATTTCAAATTTATGTATTTTATTCTAGTAAACATTAAATTATTCGACAAACTATTGCGATATATTACTATTATGGAATTTAATTTTAATTTATTTATAATTTAGACAATGGCAGCTACAAAAAGGAATGCAGGTTTGACATCTGCTGTACACAGAGCAACGTTAAATGACGAAGAATTGGTAAGTCATTTTTAAATATACTTAACTCATATTGTCCATGAAAAAGTTTATTTTTTATTTTTAAAAAGCTTATACCGTCCATTACCCGTTGAGCTTATGAGATTCCGAAAGAGACAAGTGCCTCACTCTGGACACATATTGGAAAGTAGAAAAATCTTGGGTACATATAAAAATTTAATTAAATATATATTGATGCATGAAAGGATAAAACAAATGTCTGTTGTAAATCTGGCAATATAAAAATGTGTGCCAAAACATTTTTTTATTATTTTAACTGAAAGTTTCATATTTAAATACTTATAAAAGGTTTGTACAGACAATTTTATAATAACCACAAAATTGTACGACGCTAAAAACAAAAAAAACGTATCTTATCATAAATATCTTAATTTTCTTGAAAGGTTTTCATTGCAATAGTTTACAAACAGGTATATAGTAACAACTATAGTGCCCTTAATATTCGACAAAATGGGACAACTAACATAGAAGGCATCTTTCAGAAAATGCATGTATACAAGAAGACATTGCAAGCACTCATTTACCCCATATCATCGACTACGCCTCATAATTTCGTGCTTTGGACAGCGACCTCGCCCACGTATTGTTACGAATGCGAAGGTTTGCTCTGGGGTATAGCTCGACAAGGCGTGAGATGTACCGAGTGCGGGGTCAAATGTCACGAGAAGTGCAAGGATTTGCTCAATGCTGACTGTCTACAGAGTAAGTTTTTTAATTAGACGAGTTAAAAAAGAAGTGAGAATTTACTTGATATTAACTAAATGACGTGAATTGTAAAACGAAAAATGATATTTGTTTTTGAAAAATCAACAATAGAAAAGAATTTATTACTGAAACAAATTCTCACTTGTTAATTTGTTTATCCATAACTTCAAAAACAATATGCTTGTTGTTAAATGTTATTTTTTAAATTTATTAACAACAATAAATACAAGGTAAATTATATTGTTTTTGATGTTTTGTTGTTTGCTTAGTAAAAATTAATTAATTAATAATACAATGTTATTTTTCACTGATCGTTACTTTACTATTTATTAAGCTTTATACACTTTCCTATGTTT
>JAABKM020000013.1:1432095-1478727 GCA_016277805.2 Papilio aristodemus | reverse complement strand
AGTACATGCATAGTTTTGCAATGAAATAAATTCGCGTAAGTAGTGAAAATACGATAAAATGTTTCCGCCAATACCCCTTTCCGCGTGTGATATATCAGTCACGGGCAATACAATTACACCTCACGTACAACAACTAATAAAATAGCAAAAGAAATGGTCAGTCGACACTTAAGTCCCCGTAAGCTAAGGGTCCGCTCTGTATTCTTCTCGCCGACCCTCTGGACATTCACAAAGGGAAAGGAGCAAACACTCGAGGCGAACGACCAAAATAGAGAATGTATTGAGTCGCGAAATAAAATAAGGGTAGAAAGAGTATGTGGAAAACTTTACTAATGTATATCACACAGGGCTGTTTATACATCAAGAACTTTTAATTTATTTTTACATGTTGTGTGAATGGAGAATCTACAATACATAGTTCCTACATTCGATTATTTGATCAATAGCTATTTTTTATAGTTTTCCAATATCTCAATGCCTCCAGCTATATAAGGGCTATCTCGTAGACGGAGGTCGCCAATACTAAAATTAGAAACAACA
This sequence comes from Papilio aristodemus, assembly GCA_016277805.2. Classification (NCBI taxonomy): domain Eukaryota; kingdom Metazoa; phylum Arthropoda; class Insecta; order Lepidoptera; family Papilionidae; genus Papilio; species Papilio aristodemus. Next base: position 1,478,187 of record JAABKM020000013.1, on the reverse strand, counting down.
ATTAATGAGCTAGTATTATTAGTAACGTGTTACTGTGTACGCATCGCTATTTCTTACATAACTCTACACACTCTAGATCTGTTAAAATATACAATTAAATATTTTGACATGGTGCGTATTAACAACTCTATATGAAGTATAGAGTGGACAATGTAAGGGTAACCGCAGGTGCTCGACGGCTCGAGCGAACTTTTCAAATATTTGCTTTGCCGGCTTTTCCCATAGATTTGTTCGCTTTTTCCCTCTAAACGCCACTAACGATAACCGTACAATTTATTTAACAGAGCGGATCAAGTATGCTTTGAAACAACAAAAAGGGGATGTGTCACGATTTGTGGGACGCCGGTGAAAGGTTAAAAAGTATTTGCGTGGAATGAAAACTTTCACGTTTTATACCTTTCTTTGTTTACTTATTTGAATAAAGAAGCGATGGCGTATTAATGTTCAGGACTTCCAAATTGATAACCTAAGTTGAAGGCCTAGACAGTTCGTATCAATTTAGGTTTTAATAGTGCCAAAATTTTTACCTTACAATCCATACATGTCTTCGTAGGCACACTTCTGTCGACATATCCCTCCATGTTCACGTGTAAAACTCTCCTTGTCTCATGCCACTCTTTCTGTTTCATAACCATGGCCATGGCCTGCTGACCTTTTGCGTCTTTTGTGTGGAATTTTAAAAAGCATTCGTCTATTGTTTCGTCTTAGTCCTAAATTAAAAAGGTAAACCCAATATAACTTTATGAAGCATGTCGCAATTAATAAAAAAAAACCGCCTAGTCTCCGTCGAATATTTCCTACACGGATACGATACGATACTCGACAGTCAATCGACCGGTCACGCAGTGCATATAGTCATATAATTTAGCGCCAAAATATTGTGTAATTTCCTGCAAGTAATTGCACTTTTTGTCAGCACCAATTGAACAATAATTCGAGCGCATTAGGCAAATCGATTTCCTTGCGATCGCGACGACACAAATTGAGCAAAAAACTTCAAACTGCACAATTAGCACCGCGAGATAAAGCACTCCGCGTAATAACCGTGGGAGACTGTGTCTCACCCGCCGGCGCAAGTTACAAGAGGTAGCGTTTAAGAAGTTTTAAGTTTAATTCACACCACACAAAATGACCCTTATGAATTTTATATCTTTTGTAAACGGCCTATGTGGCGCAGTTGTATTACTATACGTTGCATTGCTGATGTCTTGGGTTCGAATCCCGGATCAGGAAAAGTGATACAGGGATTTATCAAGTCGATATCACCCCGGAGGTTGGAATTTGTGCCCGATATGGCGATAGGCTCGACACCCATCACATCATGGGACGGAAAACATACGATGAAATGTAAGTGCACTAGATGCATATCTGCCTACCCCTTCCAGGAATACATGCCTGAAGTTTTTTTTTTTTTTTTCATTATAATTCCAATCTTCTATGCCTTGACGCTATAAAAGATCAGTCACAAACAATCTATAATATCAAACGATAAGCCAGCGAAGGCAGTCGACGCTTTCGTGTCAAACCTACGAATATTAATGTTGGCAATAACCGTTAGAGGCCGCCACTCCGCATTCTCACCAATTCTCACGCGCCCGGTCTCAGCTGTGCTAATTTGTCACATTTACTAATTTACCAATGTCCCGAATGCGAAAGGAGAATAACTCTAAAGTCACTTGTGACATAGAAACCTACGAACGTGAAACTGACCAAATAGTCTTAGTATAAAAGGTAAGAAATGTAATAATATTTACATTTGATGACTTTTATATATGCCGTTAGTACCACCGTCTTGGTAGTATGCACTATGTAGTGTGAACTCCTTAGTACTACCGAGGAGGTTGGACATTTGATTATTAACCATTATACACGTATTTTTCATGAATTAATTTTAAAATGTTACACACCTATCGACTACCGACTTCACATATGCGTAGTTCGGCTTTATCTAGCTCTGCTTCCGTAGTGTACGACGAGAATTGTTAATATTTGAAAACATAAATTCCAATTTTACCAAAATGTTTATTACTTTACATTGCGACACTTAAACTATAATACCAAACGGTTCCGTAATAAACTTAAATTTTACGCCTAATATCATAAGATAATTCTAACAGAATAATATTCCAGATTAGATGACAAACTTAATGTTTCCAATGATACACTCTGTCAATGTATCTATTTGAAATGATTTAATACGTCCAATAGTGTCGTTAAAATTTAACAACTAACAAACAATTATAGGCATTAAAATGTTATGTTCTGTCAATTTATATCACCATAAATTTAATATCAGATCTAAATACTCCTACTCTCCTAAGCCTAGGGTTTTCTTTATTAGTATAAAAATTAAGACGTTTTTTATATTCTTTAAATGGCACGGCAATGTATGTCAAAACAAGTTACAATAATTGTCATCAAGTCAATATTAATGTTTGTCACGGAAGAATTCTAATGATTTTGGAGGGGTTGAAAACACTTAGCCACTACCTGCCAAATCCAAAAACATTAACCACTTATATCGATAAAAATATAAGTGGTTCTTCAGAAATTTTATTCAGCTTTCAAACATCCCAAAGTGAAGATATGACGTTTTGAAGTAACCAATGTACAAGACACTATCAAAGTTTATTGCCATACAAGCCAATCGGGGATGTGTAACGACTTGTGGTGTAGATTAATTATTTCAAAATCGGGTCCTCAGTCGTAAGGAACTAAACTCGCTATTAAACTCCAAATGGCCATTAATTCGGATCGGCGTAGGAGTTAGGTGATAAAATTTTATGTCGGAATTTATTACGGCGTATGCAATTCGACACAGATTTTCATTAATACGGTCCTGTGTTTAGATAGTGTTCTAGTAAAGTGGCATTTCACACGCAACATATAGAGGGCGCCCATAACAACTCACTGTAAAGACCTTGTCTCGTGAATTGCGGATCTGACTTCAAATTAAAAATATCAATTAAAATATACTGAAAAAAAATCTCCTATTTCATTATGAGGCGATTTAAGTCGCCAACCAATTTGCCAAAGAAACAGGAACTGTGTGCCGTGCTTGTTTTAAAAAAATTGCGCATTCATTTAAATTCCAGCAGTTAAGGACGAACCATCAGCCAGTCGAATAAACAACATATTCACTAATGGAAACTCTCAATTTCTATTAACTTGTGGGAGGAACGATCAATACCAAAAATCGAAAGTCCTTGCTGCGCCAAATATATCTTAACAAAAAGTTATGATAAGGCGTTCCATCTGATATTTGGACAACAATAGAGCTCACTGTGTCGTGCTGTGCCCACATAACCTCTAATGGCATACGCGCGGCTCATTTGACACTGTGTCATAGTTCAAGGCCTTACAGACCGTTTGTACCGACCGATTGTTGCTCAAAAATAACAATTATGACTTATTATTCAATTATAAATTAATTTAATAACTTGTGATTTGATAAAAGCGACGTATGTTTAGGTAACGTGGTACTCAATGGTCAGGTGGTCAATTATATAATGTTATTGATGTTCGTAAATGTCATAGACTGAATTTGAAGATGATTCAATGATTGACCGTGACCATGTAATACCTATTGACTATTGTAATATATTAGTGGCCAACTTATTTAGCACTTGTCCCGCTTTAGCAGAATTATTAAAAGATAATGAAGAAAAGACAATCGAGATGACAAAAGCTAGCTACTACAATTTTCACAAACAACTTACCACTGATATAAAGAAAATAGAAGTTGCTAAATTAAAAATTATAATTATGACTGTTTTAAGAAAAGTCTTTATCCACTTAATTGCTTTAAGCAATTGTACTATTTTATTGTGTGTTAAACAAAATAAAATTTGGTATTACCTTGCTAATATTTGGTACATCAAACTCTATATACAATTACGATTGCATTTTTTTAGTTTGGTCTGTTATTACTGTGACTTACCAAAAATTATATAATGGCTATTACCGTGCCCTATGAATACTGCCCTGAGGCGATGACACAGGCCGACAAAATTACGACAGATTGTGCCCCTCGGACACAGTATTCGTTATCTATAGTTTTTTCTTGTCCAATTCACGTTTGTCGTGATATGTGTCCAAATTACTATCGTGTATTATGAGATTCCGCGCCATTTGTTATAATGTGGCACAATTTCGAAATGTTTGCTGTTACGTTTGGTTCGTAATTCGAGTCACCTAATTACATTCGATTCATTTTTTCGTTAACAACGCTCTGTGTGGGAGTACTGTTGTTGTTTGATGCTAAATACAATTCTATTGTGATTAGACGTCGTTATCTTTCCGAGGTAAAAAGCTTCAATTATGATAAGCTTTTTCAAACGATTCGAAATTGAAGTAATTTAACGCTATGATCATACTGTGACTATAAGAATACAATGCTTATTAATGCTAGAGCTTTAGCAGAAAAAACTTACCTCTGACCTATAGTGCTAGAATTCTTCTATACACAACAAGATGTTGTTAAAGACAACATTCTACTTATAATTTATACTAGCTTATGTCTCTCTGATATAATACAAAAAAGCAGATATTGCCGCGACCAGTTGAAAGACCTGGAAATGTCCCAATTAGGACATTTATTGTTTAATTAACCGCGACCAATAAGACAATATATCAATAACTGATAAATACTAGACGGCCTCCTATTATCTTTAATTATGCTATAATTTTCACACAATTCCATATAATGTCGAGAAAAACTTAATTTTGCTGTCACTGTTTTAACACTTTGGATCAATCATATTGTTAGCGTACAACATACCTATAACATGAAATATCATTGGATTTCAATATAAAATACAACAAACTAATTAATTATAATGAACACGTTTAGTACAAAGCGAGATTTAGTGTTTAACTTGAGATATATTTGTTAGTGTTTCATCCGAGGTATCGGGGCATCTGAGAGTCGTTTGCACAATGCTCTGAGTCAACTGACTGTGGGCTCGGTTGCGACACGCCACTTGACTCGACCGTGTCAACGCGCCTACGTCCGACACGGCACCTCTGGCACTCTCTATATCGACTACACTGAAAATAAATAGCATAGGTTAATCGCAATCAATCTTAATGAAGTTTACTTGGAATTAAATTACTAGCCTGTGATTTCGTTCACTTTTCGAGAAATTTATAAATAGACTTTATAGAGTCCATATCCATTGTCCTAGGTGAGAGGCAAAAGCGACGCGATGCGATACTATGCGACATACATAAATGCCTATTCAGACCTGAGCTTTAAACGACCGAACTAAAACGGAACGGGAATGTGATAATCCTCCTGTTTCACACAATATATCGAATGTCTCGCAAGGTATTAATCACTACCCTGAGCGATAGCGAATCTCATGTATGAATAGGTCTTAATGTCTGGTAGACCCTAGCCATAATTCATTTTAACTTAACTTTCTTATATTGAAAATAAGTTCATAATTTTAAGAACATATTAAAATTAGTAAGGTTTGCTTCTTCGTGATATTTATTAAATTAAATGTACTTACGTAATATAGTTTTACTCGAGCTTTTAATGAAAGATAAGGCACTAAATAATTTTATTATAAATCGAAACTTCGTTACAGAGATAAGACCTATTGCTGCCTCCTTTTACGTAGAACCAACATCCGACGCTAGTTTCGAATTAATGGATAACGATTTGATGCTGTGACCTAACTTTTGTCACAGACTAACATCATGAAGTGCAGTGGTAATAACTTTAACTAAAAAGATACTAAACCCAGCCTAGAACCTAGAATAAAAAAATGTTTACACTTACCAAGAACAGAGTTTAAATGAATTATGTTATTTCAAATAACATTAAAGAAATTTAGTTTATTAAAGTATAAACATAAATGCCACGTTTCATGGAAATGGGGTAAACATTTTATATAAACGTAACCTATCGATAAAAAGTTACTGTTTAGTATTTTGAGTTTCTACTCACCCTCGATTGAATACCTTATTTAGAAACGTATCACGAAGGCAATAAACTACTGTTACCTATTTCCTTATCTACATCATTTCTAGATATAAATAATGTATCAGATGATACTTTTCATTAACTTGTTCTACTGAATACATTTACTCTGTGACCGAATGCATACAACAAAGCTGTTCGTAACATTAACTGTGACAACTGAATAGATGTCTGTATTAAGCCGCGTCAAATCTAATTGAAAATTTTAGAATCAAACGCCAATACAGCATTTATATTAAACAGAAATGATTCGTGTGTTCAAAAGACTACCGTTTTTGGAGTCTAATTCAGTATGCACTTAAAAGTTTCCGGTACTTTTCGTATTCGTAATTCGTATAAATAAAAATTATTTTAACTAGTGCCTAATATTCTTCATATTTAACTATTATGTATTATTAAATAATTTTTAAATAAAAAAAGAACTTTGTAGAATTGTATCCCAGAATGAAATTTATTTGTTTTTATGTAAATCCATTGATTTAATGTAACATAAATTTGCACATGAACATAAATATAGTAAAACAATGAAGTTTATTTGTTTAAACGCACTAATTTTAGGAAGTAGAAATAATATTTGTAAAACTCTTTTTACATTTAATAGCGTAATAAATAAAGAATTTATATTTTTTTTAACACCACACTTAGGACAACATACGCCGAGGATAAAACCGCGGGGCGTCTTAATATATAAAAATTAATGTTTATATATCCTTTATAAAATCTTAAACTATGTATCCAATTGAAAATTTGGGAAATTATTAAGTATTTTCTAGGGAAGGTTTTAAAAAAAATTTTTTTTTTTAGGTATCAATGCATTTTTGCTCCAACACAGTAACGCGTGAACGGGTATAGCTAGTTGCATATATTTCTGAGCAATATTTTGTCCACGACTAAAGATCTATTTATACTTCAATTTCTCCAACTCGCACTAAGATGTCACATTGGTAGCAACATTACGTAAGTCAAATATATAAATAAATTAAGTACATGACGTAACGTTTATATAACTCGGAGACAAAATTTATAGATATGATTAACTGTCACATTGCGATATAAATGGTATTGATGTAATTATCCGGAGTTTTGAATTTGTGTTCTATAAGGCAATAGGCTACCTATCACATGGGACGGAAAAACATTCGGCGACTTGTGGGTGCACTAGTTGCACTTCTACCTACCATCTTTGTATATATGGTGCGTGATGTATGTTTATTTGAACTTATTAATTAATAAAGTAAATATTTAGTTATCATTTAATTTAATATAAATTCGCTTAGAATACAAAATATGTAGAAACGCAACGATATTGTAACTAAATTTATCGCAACTTGCCGCAGCCTGAATGACACTAATGAGTCACGACTGTTTATTTAAATTCAGCTTTCGAATGCGCAGGAAGTGTTAATAGTTTTGTCCTTTATTTATAAAATTAATATTTTAATTAATTAAATACTCAATCGACCCCTTTAATATTAGTATTCGCGGAACACATAATATTTACAATGATGGAATCCTGTGTCGGGCAAAGTAATATTGAGTCTTTAAATTCGATATCAATCCGTAGTTTGGAATTTGCACTCTGTAACCAATTTAAAAAATAAAAGTTCGATACAACAAATCACTCTATATGAGTCATCGGTAGCAAAAATGCGCATACATTTTTTCTACACGAATTCTTTAAAAAGCTCGCTTCCAAACTGGATTTACTAGTTGAATACTAAAAGTACTGTTATAATGATGTAATAAATTGATACTTGTATTGTGGCATAAATTTTCAAAATCACTTAAACTGCGTAGGTCGGTTTGCAACGAGGATTGTAAATTTAAATGGTCGTAATTTTTTTTAACTCGGCGTTGAAGTTTTTTTTTAAATATATTTATTACACGGAGCGAAGACTCCTTCAAGTTAAATGAATGAATAAGTGAATCTAAAACTAATTATTCTTGTAATAAATAAATAAATAAATATTTTGCTCCAGAGATTAATAAGATCAAATAGGACTTTATTTATATATGAAATACAATAGAAAATCATTTATTCAGCAATCGTAGTAAATAATAAAAACTCTGTTATCGTCAAGTGGATACATTCGAGTCGTAAAACGCATTGACTACCTATGAATATTTCGCCTCGACCCGAATCTGATCCAACGAATCTATGACACGCCGCCAAAAGGTTGATCAAAATCGATTAATAATTACAAGCATATAACCAATAATATAAACAAATTCTTGTTTCGATAAAATTTAATGTTATATATTCATTTTGAGAATAAATTCGGCAACGGAAAACCAAACCAAACAATCCGGCCTCAAGTCGACACAGACTATCAGACATCGAAATATATTGTAATAGAGGACTTACTTCGAAGAAAAGTCTCGTTTCATTTTGGTCAGTTTAAATTTAAATCAATTCCAGCGCAAAACAATATTTATGTCATGTAACCAAACTATTCAAATACAGCTCTATATTACTTGTAACACTTTTCTGAAGAGCTATAAGGCGATTAAATTAAATCTAGCTCTGTAGCCACAATTGAATAGAACATAATAGCAATGAGCAGTGCTGCTCTATTACATTATCTCAATGATGTTGAATCGTTTGTTTTAGCAACGGTCGGGTGTCGTAACGCTCGGCAATATCTATCGAGGCATCGTTCCGTTGCCACTAAGTGCCTCGTACAATCGCACCAATATTTTGTGACCTTTAGCTTATGGCGGGAACATCAAGGTCGGGTACAGGCGTGTCTTTATCTCGAAGTTTTGCCATTTGATTAACACTGCATATTCAATTGAAGTAGATATGCATCAAACTATTATTCTTGTCAATTTTCTATGACTTCTCTACATACTATATATAACTGAAATATACTATACATAACTGAAATTAAAAAACATAAGAATTTTATACTCTAAATATTATAACTATATTGTTCTTTTTTAATTACTAAACATTTTATGGAGCAATATATTTACACTCCTATGCAAGAGGAACTAATATTATTGTAAAATAAAAACGACAAATTATAAATAACCAACTTCGAATAAACGTAAAGCGTCATATTGTCGACCTCAAAGCTCAAACAGTCACGAAAAACAATACCTCAAGAGACAACGATTTACGTAACAGCATTTGATCGATGACACTTCTTTTACATTTATGTCTTGAGAAATTACCAAAGGCGTGCTAGATACCATTAAATGTTTCATCACAATGACTGATTTAGCTAAGCTAATTTCGTTCACTTGTATATTTTTCGTAACTTCATATTATTCAAACACTATAATGTACAGGTGTTGATTACAATGAAAGCTTGTAGTTTTTTTTTAATAACGTCGAATTTTATCAGAGTAGTGATTTATTATATTTATAGTATTTTTTCATTAAGTTTTTTTGTGGCGAAATTTATTGTAAAAAGCATTTTGTATTGTTTGTTTTGACTTAAAAATAGTAGCGAATGTGTGTAATTATTCACGTGTAGTGCAAAGGGCTATAACTCTAATATAATGTGTATCATGTAAACAGTTATTTTTATATTTATCAAAAAATATAATAGCTTACCGCCAAGTACAATTATAGTGAGATATACATATATTATACATATTCAATAAGTAGTGATACAAAGGTACATTTTTCTTCGTCAAGAATATTTAGATAATTGATAAAAATTAAAAAAAATACGGTAAATGGAAAAGCACAGACGTGGTACAATTTAAATTTTAAATTATATTATTTTTATTGTTAATTATCTATGCCAAAATAAGGTAAGAAGTAATAAGAAAAATTACTTGTCATTCGAAAACAGCCACTGGTCTATTTGTCATTATTTTGTTTAATATTAAGAATTAAATGGCGTGTGCCATTAGGCTGCGCTAATGTGGCCACATCCAATGTCACCGCAATTTGGACAAATCGAATGTCTCGCAATCAGTTGACAGGCGTGAAGGCTGCACCGCGGCACGACCTGATGACGTCATGCGTCGTGATTACCCACGATTGTCATCAACATATAGGGCTGCCAAAACTTACAAGTTTCATAGAGCTTTTATTATATCAAAGTTTAAAGCTACTAGGGTAGGTAAAGACGTGTGTTGTTCGAACTCGAAGAAGTTTGTCGAGGTTCAAGGAATTTTTTCAAATGTTATTAATATGTCAAGGTCCTGATATCTCTGTATAATGTACTCCAAATAATCTAAGAAATATTATATAAGCAGTCTTTATTAGGCAGCATTTTCTAATTAACTCACAACTACTGTTCACTGGTAGTTATCCTAATACGTAAAATGGTCTGGTATTAATTTAAAAGACAAATGCCAAACACCCGAGACCGTATCAATAAAATATTTTCACAAATTTTATTAACCTCATCAAATTGTCATCGAAGTTTACGACGGCCAACTTTATTTCAGTCTCGTCAATTAGATAACTTATTATTACAATTTAAGTTGCAACTTAATTACTCGTTTTTATTATTAATAAATAAAGTCTAACCTGACAACGGTCATTATTTAGATTTTGTACCTTAATTAAATAAAAATTAACAATTAAATTAAAACAAAATAAAAGTACAGGTGTGGTGATTTTCCTCTTTTTATTTTCTGCACCAATAAAATTTAAAATCAACTTTCACCTTTATATCATCGGAGGTGGGCAGAACCAATAATCAAAACTTAAAGAGCACGATAAGAACAATCAATTTTTGTCACATTTACCGGCTTCGAGAATAGGATATTAAAAACTTTGATTGTTTTTACTATAATATAATGAAAGCCCTGAACAGTGAACGCCGCTGATGACTGCGGCCTTGTCTCTGAAGTCACGAGTGTTGACAAAACAACACTAGATTTGCTTAATTTTAGTGGAAATCCGTAGCCGCACGGGCACAACGTTAATCAGATGATGAATGCCAAGCGGTGATGCACGACGTAAGCTTTAGCGGACAGCACTGACAAAAACAACAGTAGTACTTGTTTTATTATGTATATTATGTTAAGCTTGATTTAATTTTTTCATTTAAGATAAAATTGTTACAGATAGTGTAATAATTTATAAGATACAATGCGACTGGCACTTTTTGAAAAAAACTCCCCAAAAATACACAAAACAGTAATTGTTACTAGTTAATAAAGTTCCTGCGATAATTGAATTGTTGCAAGCTAATTCCTTTTCCATTTTTCTTATAAGAATGGTGGCTTGCTTGCTATTAGTGGTATCAGCTATGACAATTTAACAAAAAAAAATCTCCTAAAACCCTAACGTATTCGATCATATAAAAACATACACACGAAAGAAATTCATATACATTTTTTTAAATCTTATCTTTATCAGATTAATATAGACAGATCATATCAGATTTAATCTCTTATCTTGGACCACATCAAAATATTTCTCGTGCAATCATACTACTCATAGTATTGGATTACGCGCATTTTCTATGCAAATGCGGTTTAATTAGAATGCCATTAGTCGAGATACGTGAACACGTGGACGTATAGGTAATAGATGTTTACTGTGAATACATTTTATTCCAACCTCTTTCCTTAATTGGGGGTAATGAAACAAACACTAATTAGTAAGTCGGGGACAAGTATAATGATTTATAGGTTACTTTTAGCGTCATCCTATTTTTGCCTGGTATAGCGACAGGCTCACCACCTATATATGATAGTGGACGGAAAAACTTACGGTGAATTGTGGGTGCACTGGTTGCACCTCCGCTTACCCCTTCGAGGAATGCAGGCGTGTGGTATGTTTTTTTAGCAACATATTCGTTTTCTGCTTCCTCGGTGGCTCCGTGGTATCACGTATTACGTATACGGTACGTCTGCAACGCTGGGTTTCGATCCCCGGGTGGGGAAAAATGAAATTGGGTTTTTCAACTTGATATCAATCCAGAATTTAGAATTTGTGCCGATATGCCGATAGGCTCACCCCATCAAATTATGGGAAGGAAAAACATATAGCGAAATGTGGGTGCACTAAGTTGCACCTGTGCCTACCCCTTCGGGGAATATAGGTGTGAGGTATGTTTTTTTAGCAACATGTTTGTTTGTATAAGGTAATGCATTGGTAATTAAAATGATTAATAATTCGTCATGGAGACATTTTTCCGAAGCCATATTGGTAACGGATATGACAGTTTTTTATATTGGAAATAATAATGATTAGCATTTAATTGACCTCAGGTGTACAACATCACGGGATTTACATAAATACCTTTGACTCGTCCACTATGATGTCTTGGAAATTCTTGTCTTTATATGTTACGCAATTTCCTGTCGTACTGCAACTAATTAATAACAAATGTTAACAATTTTCATCGATTTTTAATTGCGTTACTGCAAAAAGAGTTTTTTTTTTCTTTTCTAATTTAAAACATCAAATTGTATTGTATTTGTCATTTCTTAAGACTTGTTTGTAGTATGTGTATTCTTCTATGTTAGAGTAACTTGTTCTATCTTCTTTTTACTTCTTTGCTTATTTAATGTTCGTGATTCAGTCTAGCATAAGAATGTTATATCAATTATTAACTAAAATAAACGGCCATTACTCATTATATAAATAATTTTAGCAACTCGGTGCCAAGCTTTTAGCATTGTGACTTAAACAGTAGTTGATTTATAAACAATAAATTAGGATTATTTTGATCTGGGTTGTATGAAAAACAGTAAATCTGGGGTCACAATAGGTGACCAGTGTTACGTATGTCGTAGATGATAAAAAATCGACCGATGCTACTGTGGGAACTGGGTCGGGACGGTTTTTATTTTGTTGTGACACGGACGCGCAGGCGCCGGCTACGACGTGTGGTACAATAAATAAACTTATGCTTTCACTTTAATATTCTAATAAAAGATTTTTCAATTGCCTAAAAATTTTAAAACAAATAATCGTCTATGTGGTGTTTCATTTCTAAAGTTTATTTAAATTTCTATGAGAAAATCGCTTTTTGAAATTAGTTGCAATAAAAAGCAAAATGTCAATACTTCGACTTCATTTCTGCACGAATTATCAGAACACCTGGAATAAACTTCAAAAAAATCCAAATTTAAGGTAAGAAATAAATCTCTACCTAAATAACCAGTTGTATCTAAACAAATAAAAAACTAAAAAAATATAAACTCCGCTTCATCTCATGCCTTATAGTTGTCGGCAACATTTGACATATCACAGGTAATTAGAAAGAAGCCCCTCTATCCGGATTTAATACGTGACTCAATGTCGATCCGAAGTTGGTTTAATGATTTGTCGATGGCGCGGCGTTGGAGACAATCGACCCGAGATTGAATCCGTTCGGTCGTCGCCGTGTCGGCAACAAACGTCGAACACAAATCGGCGCCGGTGAGATTGGATAAACTTATCTTGATGCTAGAAATCTTATCCGACTAATAGTGTTTTTTTTTTAAGAGTTTGTTAACACGTGACAAAAATTTATTCCATACGACTTTATTGACAAGATTGCGGGAGTCTACTGGATAAGGGCGATATAGGATCAATAATGGAGACCTACGTCCTGTAAAGGACTCTTTGCTAAAGAGAGAGATTTACTTTAAAAAATTGGCATCATATCAGTAACTTCTGATATATGCAGATGAAAATTGTTGTCGGTGTCAGATTAATCATTTGACCCTCTTTCCACAGACTAACAAATCGCACGGTTGTAACGTTTGATAATAAACACTTAAATTATGGATACATTATAAAAATATAATTTATATTATATTTCTTTGAATCAATCCAGCGTCTTCATCTCAGATGAAATATAAAAAAAAAACTGACCAAACTAGAATGACAGAATATGTATTTGTATTACAAAAAATCCTCTCCGTACCATTATTAAAACGAAACGAAAACTATTCAATATCAGAAATGAGATCAAGATTGAACACAAAAAAGAAAACAAGGTGAGATGTCATTAATGTAATCGTTTTTTGTATTCGAAATGTCGTACGGATCGTATCACACACTTCAGTTGTACGTTCCAGCTTTACACTGTGTTTAAATTTCTGTATATAAAGTTTGGTGGTCGCAGATAACGGTTTCGACACGACGAGGCACCGTGTCGTCTGTAATGGTCTGAGAACTGAACATAATGGCGATCCCCGCTGACCGCTGCATGTTAGATTGATAGACGATATGAAAGTCCGTTGTTTGAACTTTTTTATCGTAATCAATGTAAGCGAGAATTGTCTTAATTTATTTTAGTATTAATTAAGTTCGTCTGAACTATATTTATTTTAGATAACGTTCAGAGGGACGTAGAGTAGTCAGACCTCATAAAATGGAGCGACGATTGGAGCTTAATGAAAACTGCAAATAATTTACAGCGTAAGAAAATAAATATCCATAAACATTATTGTTGTTTCTACAACAATAAAAAATCTTAATGATATATTCTACAACTGTCTTCCCACAGTATATGTAGTAGACAGTCGATGGCATTGAAAGTAATCGCCAGTTATTTTTTATACCCAAATCCTAAGGTGCAATGTATATAGCCGTTAAATTGGCCGCAAGGCCGCGTCTGCAAAATCAAAGGTCACAGGTTATTTTATTTGATTGATAACTTATACTCATTTGAATCGTTCTCACACTTCGAGTCCTGTGTTGTTTGAAATTCGAAACGCGTATTCACACGTATGCAGTTATTGTAAAATTATTTTTGTTCATAGATTGCGAAACTATTAGGTACATTCATAACAAATTTTAAAAATATAAAATCACTGTACCTAATGTTTATTATATAATAATCTATAGATGTATATTATAAAAATGTATGTCTATCTATCTGTACTCGATAGATTTAAAAACGAAAACCGTATAAACATTTGGGAAATAATTACGTATTTTCCAGTGAAGATTTTTGAAAACTTTTTTTAATTTTGTTTTATGTTATACTGGCTGTTTATTCAAAAATAGCAAAATGTGGACCGCTACACCTATAAGACATTAAAAGAAAATAATTTATGCATCGAATAAAACAAAAAATATATATCAACCCTATCAGCAGCTCAAGAAGAAGGCGTGATACATGAAGGTCTGGAAATAGCTCCAATAACAGGAACAAAAGAGCTGTTAAATTAATGATGATGATGAGGATACTTGGATACAGTTTTTCTCAAGCCAATAGTCAGTCTGACCGGCTTCTTAGATGTTCCACATAAATATTCAACAACCCTAGTCTCATACTAAAAATAGAAACACATATGACACAAATTTTTGATTGAACGGTATCCCTTTTGCCAAGGTACAATAAGCATTAAGGTCATGTAAATAAAGTTTCTATTATCAACGATTCTCAAGATGCTATCGTCTGAGATTTTCGTGTAAGTCATTTGTCAAGTATAGAGGTCAAAGGGTGTGATCCGTCTTATGTTAATCAAACTACGGACAGATTTGAGGATGATCAATTATAGTCAACTACGTCGTATGCCTGTCCACTTCAACTGAACATCAATAGGATTAAAAAAAACTAGCAATAGTATTTATTATACACAACATATAAATATATCATAGATAGAATATTTTAGGACTTTGAATGCCTATTGAATTTAAATACTTCTTATCCCATTCGACAACCCAATTATTAAGGAACGTAATAAGGTTATAAAAGATTACTCTAAAACCTTTGGGAGCTAATGTGCTGGATGAATCTGTGGGGCACAGTGCTAACCAAAGAAATCAGCAATCCTCACTCAATAAAGTTATGGTTGCGTTGCCAATCGACGGCATAGAAAAGAAGATGGGATAGGAAAGAGAAATTCTTGTAATATCTGATGCTGTAAACTGTACCAATGTGATAATCATATTTTTTTAATACTACTTTAATCATGAAAATTAAATGCCAGCTGCCACAAAAATACAAAGCAATTAAACGTAGAGACAATGATTTAGGTAAATTGAAACCGCACGTTTCTAAATAATTGATAGGAAGCCATTACGTGGTCCTAATTGACAGGCAATAAAGGAATCGAGCGTACGTATTAAGTCATACCTCTAAACTATGTAAAACGTGACAACAGCGCATGATATCTATTGGAAATCACATCCGAGTCATGAATCGACGAGGTATGCGCAATTAGCCACCTGACCAACGTATGCACTCTAACTTATATATGTTGTATACATATATATAGCACAATGTGATACTAAGATCATTTATAAATAACATTACAGTCATTGATATTTTATGGAACGAGAGATAAGTTATTCGCTTACAAAATTGGTGGCAAGTTTTCCTTAAATAGTGATAGCGACATTTACACTTTTCTCATTCTCAATGTCGTATTGTCGAAAAGGGATAATATAATTAAAGCGATAATATTAAGAGGACAGGTAGTGTTTGTAAATTTTTGAAACCACGTCTTTTTGGTCGCCCTGCGTGATTTTAAGTAGATGTTCCAATTGAAACGTTTTAGAGTCTTTTTTTTGTTCTTATCCCAAAAAATATTTTTCAAGTAAATTTTTATACTTAAAAACAAGTTATAATACGAAATATTTATATAATATGTTTTTTATCCGCTTAGAATTGGCACTCGAAAACAAGCACAAATGATTTCGTACCAATATTAGTATTTAGAATGTTTTCAAATAAATAATTTACAAAAAAAATTGAAATCAAAAAGGTTTAGTTGTTTAAGTTCGTAAAATAAATACAGTTTCACACAGCATTAATACCACGACAGACAAGTTAGTAAAGTACGACGCTATGTAAATTACTTAATGACAGCTTACAAGGTGTTGACGTTGTAAACCATGTGTCGTGAGCCGTAATCTTAGAAAAGTTACTAAGTTAATTATTCATTGATTTCTAATAAATACCATTAGTTACTAACGTGAATTAATTTATTCATTTATAATGTTTTTATTTAATTCATACTGACGTAAGTATACATTTATGATGTACGGAGTAAGACGTGTCTATTCTAAACATATTAGATCTGAAACTATAAAAAAATGAATGATAAAGTAACATGACAAGTTTGAGAAAGTAAAAGACCTAGACCTACTCACACTACCAGAAACGTACTTCGAAGAGTGGAATGTCATTTGGATTATTTTCATCGGAGTGTCAAAGGTACAGTCAGACGAGTTTATATTAATACAAATATTTCTTTTTATATTTCTGTATCCCGTAGCGTGATAATGCAAGTAGGTCATGTAACTATAAATAGTTATAAACACGTATAAAATATTATTTACGTTTAGCAATCCGAAGAATTCCCATTCAATACGTATTGCGTTCACAGTAATTGTGGATGTGAACAGTAATTATAGCTGCAAGTTAGTCATTAGTTTCGTGCTT
This sequence comes from Papilio aristodemus, assembly GCA_016277805.2. Taxonomy (NCBI): domain Eukaryota; kingdom Metazoa; phylum Arthropoda; class Insecta; order Lepidoptera; family Papilionidae; genus Papilio; species Papilio aristodemus. The sequence continues at coordinate 1,460,892 of JAABKM020000013.1, read as the reverse complement.
TTAGTCATGTCGAGGTGACGTAGCCGGGGCCCGATCGTGTGATAATCGGCGGAGAGTCGTGAACGTCTGATAGCGATACTTTTGCGTGGATACCTGATTATATTGTGACTAATCGGTGCCACGTTTCCATTGTATTACACGTATATTAACACAAAATAACGTCCTTTGTAGTTGGTATAATTTTCAAGGTGTATTTTCGAATTTTTAAATCGTAGATTAAAAAAATATTTACTCTATATAAATTCACAAAAAAAAACCATAACTGCTAATACATGAAAGAATTAAAGTGATAGATAAGACCAGAGTATAATTTCTAATCAGAAAAGATTTTATACATAGCATAAAAATACCTAAAAATGCTTAGAAACATTTCCGAAAGACAAGTTTTTTATATATATAAATTAACTTATTTTATATTATAATTTAATCATTCACCTGCACTGTTCCCACTTTAACGTCAGCACAACTCGTTCCTTCTTTCCATTTATTAAAAATATTATTGATTAACTGATGACGTATAACAATGGATACTTTATCAAAGAATACGTTCGGTGAGACTGCGCATCTGAGAACGGGCAGGACAGCGCATCAGACGCGTTATTGCCTGTCACACGCATAGCAATTACTTACGGCAACTGTGACACACGGCTTAATACCCCCTGATACAACAGCCATCGTATGCATGTCGCAACGGACTTTTTATACGCTTGTTTGATTGCTTATGAGAGACGATTGTTGAAATTTTAATGACAAAAAGTAAATTTCTTTCCACTTTAAATATAATGGACAAATAGCAGATCCGGTAGACGTTGTATATGAACTTTTTTGTATCATTATGCGTCAAAAATAAAATATAAGGTTTTCTTGAACATTAGATTCAAGTTCTATCAATGAAGAAACGCGAATCTTAAAGCTTTACTTAATTTACAATAAACATAAAACCTAAAACAATTACCAAATCAAAGGTTTACTTATGGTGCCAATCTACATACGAGTATAAATTGCAATTTTGTACTATAATTTTATATTAGAATTCAGTACAAAATACGTACAAGCGTAATAACCTGTCACAATCGTAATTACAACATGTTTATATCAGTGACATTAGATTTATTCCGATAATCGTGTTATAATTCAAAATAATGACGTTCAATTAAATTATTCATCGCTTTTCTTCTGAATTAATTGCAAAACGATATTGTAAATAGTTACAAGAATTCCTTAACCTTTGTCATTATTAATTTTTATAATTTACTAACCCACTCGATACACTTGGCGTTTTGTCCGATATTTCACAATAAAATTAAAAAAAAATCATTATAATTGGTGCAACTATTTAAAAGGAGTTCAATCATATAAAAAATGTACGGAATGCATATATATCAATATGTTGAAGATATTCCCATAAATTGAACCCATCAAATCGGCATGGTTTATTTCAAAATGTTATAGACTGAATGCTCACTGAATTGGAACTGCCGAACTTAAAAAGCTGACCACCTGAAACCTGAAACCATCTGTGTTAGTGACAAAGAAAAAGTTATAAGATTTGCGATTTGTTGAAAACTGGCAAATACATTTTTTTTAAGTTAGCAAAACTATGTAAAAGGGTTTGTACAGATAGAGCAAAATAAATCAATGTCGAACACCTCCCCTATATCTCGCGTCACTGAATAAAATACGTGTCTTTGAAATATATCCGTATTATCGCGATCCATTGCGGCTTCCCTTTTCTTTATACAGTACGTTTCACAGCACGCGCCGTCGACCTTTGCAACGTTCAATTTAAAGCCAGTTTACAAACATTCATAATTCCAATCGTTCATATTTTATATCCACACACATACCCAAGCTTCACGAAGGGATTAACAGAGGTGCAACTAGTGGACCTACTTTTTGTGCTTTTCCCTAGACGTGATAAAGGCAAGGCTATAGCCATATCGGGCACAAATTTCAGATTCCGAGCTCTTCAAGATCATATCGTATCACTATTTTACTTCAGATCAGCAAACACAATAAAACAATATTCATTTCATGTAATCAGACACTATAAAACAATAATTAGTACTAAAACTGACGTTTAACATTTTAATATCTTAAATTTTTGTAATTTGAAACATCCTGTATCACAAACATGGACACTGTCAAATAGCTAATACACAGGACAGAAACAAAAAGTGTTAAATCTTCGGTGCCCGCGATTACGGGCGGACGGACTACGCATAAATTATGTATGGTTCTGGACCGGCTAGGATGCATATCAGATTCACCCCTAACGTACCCTTCGATAGAAATGGACAGGGTTTGTTTGGTAAAAAGTTTTACTGAGTGCTTAAAGATTAAAAGTAACAAATTGAACAATTGACGAGAAAATTAATAAGTAAACACTTTACATTGGCGCTTATTTGGACCAATGAAAATGTTAATTGTTTTAGAGCAACAATGTAACAATAAGTTGTGATGAAAAATTATCCGGCTCACACTAAAAACTTTTAGACAACTGTGGGAAAGACAAATATCGGAGTCTAATGTATTTATATAAATGTACTATTTTTTCATGCAGTATTTAAAAAAACAAACTTCCCGCTTACTTTACCAAACAAAAATAGAATAATAGCTAACAACTGATTTTCCAAAGTCATAAAATCTGTCACGCTCACGATAAGCGCGTGGGGTTACGTAGATCATAGCCTAAAACAACAAAACACGGCCACGGACATAATTTCTCCTGTACTCGGCAACGTGTCAATAAATTCTTCGAATCGTTTGTTTCTCTTGGTTTTCCATTAGACGGTTAAAAATAGTTTATAAATACATCGGAACGTGTCGGTCGAGTGTCGAGTGCGTCACTCCAGCACTGAGACGACTTCATTACAAAGAACACAAAAGATAGTGTCTTAGGAAATAAGATTAAAAATCTGTTAGATACGATTGAAATTCACACAAAGATAATTCGATGTTAATTAATTTAAAAGTTAACTATTGAACCGCCTCGGTTTGTAAATTGCATTACGGTACCGATGCAATGCTGTGGTCTTGAGTCTGAATCTTAGGTCGCATTTGTGCCGAATTTGTGCCCAATATAGCGATAGGCTAGCCACCTATCACATCCGGAACGAACAAAACGTACGATGAAATGTGCACTGTTTGCTCCTTTGCTTACTCTTTCGCGGAATACATGGCGTGGGATATGTATTATTTTTTCTTAATTATTTTCATTACATATTTTGTACCTGCTGACGAATATTATAACATAAAAATGAATAGAATATTTTATAAGTCAGGGCAGAAGTCGCAGGCCGATGTCGAGTGGCAACACGGGCGTCACGTATCGCCACGCGCCGCACTTGGCTCGCGCTCAAATTGATATTGGATTTATTTTCAATTTTAACGCGCCCTCCTTAACGGCACAGACTAACTTTCTACATCAGACACTACAAATAAATATTTATCGCCCTGGCATAGACTATAATAAATTTCATTCCTAAAAATAAGAAGTAAACCATAAATTAATTTAATATATTTATAATAAATTAAGTTTTTTGACTTTTCCTTAATAGATAATTTTTAGTATGCTAAATATTACAAACTCGCCCAATATTTATAAAAATATACCAGTTTGCGCTTTACAAATTAAAGTCGTATAATTTCTCATCGAAATTAGGTTTGATATTTTGCTTCACAAGACAAGAGCAAGCAAAAACATCCTTTAAATTATTGACGATAACAATTTAATTCTAAATTATTTTAGACCAGTATTCAGACGGCCTTACATATTTTACTTATGTCTAACAAAGCAGGTTATTTGGTCGTAATAGTAATTGTCAATTGCACTGGTAAATTAAAAAAAAAAACTAGATTTCAAGCTCTGTCAGTAGCGCACCTGTAAAGTTGACAGTGAACAGGCGCCACCGCGGATACAAACGTCAAAGGCTATTTCTGTCGCGAGTGCGGCGCGCCGGTACAGCGGTACACCGCAGCCCCCCGCTCCCCCCACTCTCATTGAAATCATGCCATGATCTCACCCCATCTAGAGATGACCTTACATATATGACAAATATAATCGAAATGCAAAGATCATTATAAAAGTAGTAACAAGAGAAAAATAAATTATTGTATTTTTAATAGAAATAGTTATGCTAAAAAATAATCGAAAACTCCAAAACTGATGGCAAAATTATTAAATCGCCTATTTGTAATTTAAAATTAAACTTAAATGTAGTTTTTTGCAGTTTTCCTTTTTATCTTAAACAAAAAATAATTTTTAGTTTAAAAAATTACAAATATATGTACATACATACATACATACATATATACTCGAGAAAAACCTTCCTGTCAGTCATAATAATCATGAAAACTAATTCTTTATTCAAAATAATTTGTCCCATCCCTAGTGTTTGTCCTGTAAACAAGTGCCTTATGTTTTTCCTTCGGCTCTAAAACGTCTGCTGCAAGTGTGGCTTCTGGCTTATAGAGAGTACCACATTCCAGACGCAGTATCTAACCGAAACAGATTTAGTTATATAGTATCTAGTCACGGGATTATAAGACACTAGTCTTACAGGGAAATTAATTCAAGCTAATTTCTAAAATCATTTTAAATTTATTCTTTTATTACAGAATTTGCAAAAGAGTATACAGACTAACGCCTTTCCCGATAGGGTATGTAGAGGTGTATACTAGTGCACCCACTTTTGGCCGTATGTATCCCACGATTTGATACATCTTATTGTAATTGGAAAAACCTCAAACTGGAATCCAAGAGAAGCAATAAAAATAGATGGCTTAGCGTAGAATTTTTACGAAATTTCTTTCTTTCTTTTTTTTGTAAATCAGAGTAATATTTAAAAAAAACTGCATATTGTAAATAATTCAATTGACTATTTTTTAAGTTAATACGTTATAATTACATATAACACAACGAAACGAAATGATTTTATTACTGATTTACCGTTTTTTCCATCCCAAAATAGCCATTCCATAAGCAAAGGTTTTTATAATTTAACTATCCTTATAAAAAGAAGATTTTTCTATCGATCTATAGCAAATTAGGTTCTAGTAAACTGAAAAGATCGAATAGAACGCAGAATCGACAGCCCGCATTAAAAGTACGTTATTAACCGCGGAGGTACAAGAAGCGTCAGTCAGTCAAGTTCAATAGAGATGTTATCTGGAGAAGCACGGGACAGCGATATCGCGACAGATATCTGTGACAAACGCCGGCCGCCTCTAATAGATTGATAGCTCTTCATATCGTTTTATGATAACGTTAAAAAATAACTAAATTATGTTTCTATTAGTATACATTTAATAGATTTTAGACTGCGTTAATAACATAAAGAATTGTAGATCGACAAGGGACCGATCTTAGCGTGACATATTATAGAATTTACTGTATTTTACTGTATTTTAATAATGTTATATTTTTAATCATATAAGTTCGTCTAAGTTCTATTCTTTCCTTGTAATAATAACAATCCTTCGTTACATATGTCCTTGTATAGTTTAAATGTAAGTTTATTAGTCTTAGTAAATCTTTATTGGATGTAGAAGCAAGGTTGAACTAGGTAAATAATTGATATTAAAAATAATATGAACAAAACATTATTCCTAATACGGTGTAGGGAAACAACTATTTGTGAATGCATGCTGGTTATGCGTGCGGGCGTGCGTGCCTGTTTCTGTGTTGAAAATGTTTGAAAATCTATAAATGGTCCGGTATTTATGGGTTTGTATGTATGTACCTTTGTCACGGTTATATTATGTGTGTCGTCTTGTATTATTGTAGGAGATTTACATGAAATAACTAAATTACTAATTTAACAATATTTATGTAATATTTATTTTAAGTGTATTTGCGTAAAAAAAAACTTAATACTCAAAATAAAAGTATTTGATTCTTAAATGCTGCGAAATTCTTTATTTTATATAAATAATGAAAACACTTATACTTCCAAGTGTTTAAACTTGAATACAATGTAACATAATGTCACTTTAAAAAGCTATGTTACCACAAAGCTGTCGCAACCCAGACAGACCTATTTGTGTTAGGTTATCACTTGTCACATTACCGCCCCCCCGTGAAGTAAATTTACATGCAAAATTCAACGAACACCGCCCGAGACAACCCCGACAAGCGGAAATGATACTTTTGACGTATGCACCGTCTATTGCGGTTGCGTTATTATGCGTTTCTTTTTTTTTTAAATTCAATGTCGTCTCCACAGAGTGTGAAGTGTCAGGAAGTAGAATGGCGCGAAAAATTTAAATGTGATAAGCCAATATGCAGTCGTATTTTTGTCTATTGTAGCATTCATTTTTAAATATACAATGGTATAAACAAATAAATAATTGAAGTTTGTCAATAGATAAAATAAATAATAATAACAAGGGTTTTTTGTGAGAATAAACATGGTAAAAAACTCAATATTATATAATCTTGTATTATTGAAATAGTTATCTATTTTTTTAACTCCAAAAGATTAAAATGACCTATTATATTAATTTCAATTGTCTCGTAACATTACTTCCCTACTGTCACAAAAGATGTCGGCAACTTAGCTACCGTTATCAATTTGAATTAATTAGAATTTTAATTGCCAGTTATAATTTAAATTACACTCACAAATAGTTTATTCGACCACAAAGAACAGGTTCTTTTTCTTTATTAAAACTTTGCTATTACCAAGTAAAATAAGTTATCCATCTAAGATTCAAAACTTAACAACCATTGAGGTTGTGATAAAGGAAAAACTTTGGACATTTAAGGACTAGTACACATCAGGGAAAATGAATCTGAACGCGCTGATTAATGAACTGGCATAGATTTCATATTAAACAACTCATCTAATCACACATAAGCTTTGGTGTGCTACAGGACTAAAGGAGAATAGGAATGAAAAAAAATGTAAAGTGAAGAAAAAAATAATGTCAGATCTTTTACTATCATATATTTTAAGTGCAGTAGAAATTAATATATCATTATGGGACATTAGACATAATTTTAAAAAAAACTCTGTGTTGGATACACGACAATATGAAAAGCGATTAAACTTTACTACAAGTATAAATTTAAAGCTCAAAAATGTAGACATTTAACATCGCAATAAACAGAAAATGAACGAGTAAACCTATAACATTCTAATCCCTTTGTCTGTTGGCAAAATAATACATGTAAATATATCTCGCATCGCCGACTCTGATGCCGTAAAAACCGTCACGTCTGACGTCTGACGTCACAATTGTCTTTGATCACAACACTTGAATTATTCATATCGCTCCCCCGGGATCTCCCGCCGCCCGAACCACAACTCGTCTAAGTACAGTATGGTTCAACACTAAATATTATACTATTATAGCCAAATTCCGATTGTTACCGAACGACTATGAACTTCATCAATTTGTTATCGGACGGAAACATATAAAATCTTCTAAGTTAAATCAATATTTTCCTTTAGTTGAATTGAATAAAATTATTTTGAAAAGTTGTATAGAAAAATAATAGTCCTAACAGATGTTTATCAAAAAAAAAGGGTTGTTGCGTTTGAACTGTCAGTGATTTGCTCAGTATACAATTTGCTGATAATTTATAATATGTCTAGTCGGATTTAAAATTAAGGAAGTTTACAATAGATAGGTGTCATATTCACTAATCGGCTAGCTAAGACTTCTTAGTTAATTTAATTCAATTGATGTAATAACGGAGAAGATTGCGGCAGTGTCAAATGTGACAAAGTGACGATATTACCATAAATATTTCTGTATATAAATTTATGTAGAAACGTATACAAGATTCACAGTATACAGTTATATAGTATACAGTTTATACTAGTAGGATAGGATGCATAAGATTCGAATCTGCGACAGTAACCTTCATATAATATTTTAAATAAACAATAAAAAAGAAATGAATTTGTTATTCAAAGCATTCCTATATTTTAATTCAAACAAACGAAGACGATTTTTGGCATTTTTAGATTATAAAATATCAATAGAGAAATTACATTTTAATAATTAAGATCCAGCTAAACAGAGAACCGTCAGGCTCGAGGCGTAATTCCTTCAGCGGGCGCTCTGAAAGCCTTTGAGAATTTTTAAGGAGATTAAAAGAATCATTAGCTATTCTCACTTTAACGGAAGCGTTTGTAAGAGTTTGCAGGAGACACGAGAGATTAAAGCGCGCCCCGGGGCGGAAACTTAACAAGCAGAGCGCCACAGCATCGCATACAAGACGTCTTATGTATAATCTGTGATAAGATTTGAAGCGTATATTTCTTACAATACCTATAAACAATTTCAATTTTATGACAACGTTTTAATGTAGCTGGAATTCAACCCTCATCGTCTAATACAGTTCAATTACTAAGTTCACCTATGATTATGTTATATTGAACCAATATTACTTAAAGATGTAATTTCGAAATTGAGAAAAAACGACTAGAAAATTAAAACCGGAGTGTTGATTCGGATCCTTTGTTTTTGTAGTACGGAAACGACGGAAAGGGCATAAAAATTGACTTTTTATATTCCATCCTGTATCCAATAAAGATTGGTAACGCTAACTAATTAACTTTTTGCAGTCAAAAGGCAATACTTAATACGTGAACGCTTGTTCGATTTGCTACCTTCTCTTATAAAAGACATTACTGGCTTTCTTATGTTCTCTTTACTTATCTATTGTCCTTTTTAATAATAATAATAAATTGTTTATTATTATTCTTGTACCTTTGATCTATAATAAAATTAGATTATGATAAAATATGATAACAGACGTAAGATACTCACCATAGGAAAAATTGTCAGTAGCAGCTCGCAATATCATATCAACTTGTTACCCCTAAGTTAGTAAGTTACAGTAAGTTGTTAATTAACGCTTGACAAAGTCCACAAAGAGGATGCAGGGCCTCGAGGCAAGGCATTAAGACGCTCCCTACCGGCTGGGATATGACAAATTATAACGCTGTTAATAACGGAATTAAAATAAGTTATTCGATAAGATAATTTTTATTTATACTTTAGACATATACGTATATACTAGCTAATAAGCTTTGTGCAATTAGGAAAAGGTAAAACTCGAATAACCACTTTTCGCCATATGTTTTTGCGTTCAATAATATGGTAAGGGGCGAGCCTATCGCGATATCGTGCACAAATTTTAAATTTTCTAAATAAAATTAAATAGGAAATGGTTCATTATATAAAATTAATATATTGCTTCAGCTATATTCAGCTAAGATTGTTTTATTTATTTATTTACTACCTAATCATTTTGTGCAACTAAAATTTGGCCATTTTTTTTCCAGGAAAAGTTTCCTAGACGGGGTAAGTTTTTATTTTAATATAATCAAGTCATCATTACATTTACTTTTAAACAAATTGAAACATTAAACACGTCCTAAATCGGAATCACGAGGCGGATCAAATTCCGGCGCAGTAACGGCGGGGGATTAGAGCAAAGGGACTAACCGCACAGTTTGTCAAACCCTAATTAATAAACTAAATGTTCCCGAGACGGGAATAACTTGCTAACTGAGCCGACCCGCCTCGGGCTCTATCTGTCTGTAAGACATTCTGTATAACAATTTCAACTCGTAGCATCTTTAACATACAGTATAGATCCTATTATTACATTATGTTTTGGCAATAGCTTGAAATTATAACATTCTTTCTAAGATCATGATAACGCATATATACTTGTCCTTTAATATAACATTATGTCAATTCCACTTTTATGTATTTATAGATATGCGCTCATGTCTATAACCCAGGGATAGACAGAGATTACAGATTTACATTTAGCGGGATGCTACGTCACTCTCGTTTGTTCTAAATCCTTATACATACTCATTGCCTCTCTTTAATATGTCACTAACATGATTGATGTATAGTAAATTTACATAGCAGGTTCCACCAATACTGTCACTCATTTTTGTATATTTCTGACGACATTAATTCTATTTTAAAGCGCTAATAGAATGTTTAAATTACAACTTGTAAAACGGAAGGTAGAAAGTTCGATCAGCAAAAAAAAACATTGAATACTTCTATTTCAAGACTATAATCGCATTCTGCTCTTTTAGAATGTCCTTCATAGACGGCATCTTGCATTATAAAGTCATAAATGTCATCAATATATGTATCAAATTAATCAACATTGTTTCTTTTTAAATGCTCCGGGGATTTGTTTGATAAATAATCGGCTCTTTGATGTTGATTAACGATCGTTTCGTTTGTGATCAAAATAAATGCTAACCTAAAAGCCATTGCCGCGCCAAACACGAAAAACAAATGACTTTTTGAATCCTTCAAGACGTTTTGTCAAATATAACAGCGTGTTATTAACCTCACGCCTGTATTCCGAGTAAACTTAAGCAGAGATGCAACTAGTGCACCCACATTTTGCCGTATGTTTTTCCGTATGATAGGTGGTTAAGTTGAAAAAACCATATTACTTTTGCCCAACCCGGGAAGCAAAGCCAAACCCCCAGCGTTGCAGTCTTACTTACAACCGCGCCTCCGGGGCAGTTGTGTTATTAAATGCGGAAATGAAATAGAGGTTTAGTATACGCTTAAAATATACGATGTCATAAATGATGGTAATTTTTTTACATGACCTCGGAGTGGGAAAAGAATTAGCGTTTCGTCCGTCGCCCTATTATTAAATCGTAACAGGTCCGGGGCCGGCAATTAGTTAAGTTCTCACGGCGGGATCGCCGACCACACGACCAACAAATCTTTGCTTTTATTAAAAAAAAATAGACTGCTTTAAAATTTTTACCTTTAATACTTTTTATATGCTGATTCATTTTTGTGTTTTGTGACATTTTTATATTATTCATATGAAATTGTACATATTTTAATAGTTATGCAAATAATAATATAGATGATTTTTATTATGATGGTAATCTTTTTTAATTATCTCATTTAATATTAAGATTTAATTAAATTGCCACTGATTGTTGCTACCTATTGATATTATTGATGTGACATTTATATTCATTAACAAGTTTTATTAGGCTGCGTACGTGAGTAGAGGACGCTGATTTATTTAAAAAAAAATTAAGAAATCGTCTTTAAAAACGTTATATTAAATTGGAAAAATATATATTTAAGTTTTTTATGAAAGTATTGATAATATAGATACATCGTACATCTGTATATATTTAAAGTTATACACGTTATTTCCCTGACTTTTTTGGCATATAATTATTATTTATGTTAACTATTCCAGTTAAAACTTATGCAACGACATATTTCAAGATAATGATAAGAGGGATTCGAACCTATTATGTTATATCGCAGTCCCTGGTCTTAACCATTAAGCTATTGAAGCTTTTCCTGTGTGTGATTTAACTTATAAATGATGTATATATATTTGGTCTATTAATTGCTAGCACTATTTAGAGTTTAGTTGTGTCAGTAAGATTAATATAAACAGTGTAGCATAAACTTGATGAACGGAGCAAAAAAGACAGATGCGCTGTTCCGGTTGAACGAGCCCCCACGAGCCCAGTGTTGGTAATGTTGTTAGTGAACTATAATTAGGTTATGTTACAATTCGGTACGACTTACCGAGGCGACGTCATAAATAAAAAACAATATTACAGTTTTTTTCCTCAATGAGTTTATTGCGTCAGAACAATAAATGAAGCTGATCAGTTATAACGTTTACTTTCAACATCGATTACGATTACTCTACGCGACTCATATCGTACACGCACACCGCCCACTGCGGACAAATTATAATATCGTTACGTCCGTATTGCACTTCGGTCCACAAACACCCCAGCGGTGGTCATCCCTCATAACTTACAGTTCGCGGGATTCGAGAATACGTTATATTTGTCTAAATATCACAAGAAAAAATACAAAACAAAATACGAAATAGAATTAACACAATTAATATTATTAACAATTAAACATGAGAGAGTCTATCGCGCGCCGGCTTCAGGGAGCGAGGCGTCACCACGCAGGGCGCGGGGGGCGGCCGCGTCATGACACCGGCACGTGGTGCTGGTACAGTTGCTCCTGTCGCTCGCACAGGGATGTCATTTTCTTGTATGACTTGGACGTCTCCCGAAAAAGCAGCTTAGCGTCGTCCCGTGGCCTGGCGTGCGCCGCGTCCAGCCTGCCCGGCGATATGACCGGGGGCGAGGACGCCGACAGCGGCGACATCGACTCCCGGGCAGACTGTGCCCCGGCGGGCGCGTAGAGGCCGCCCGGCTGCGACGCCCCATTTCCCATCAGGAAGGGGCCGGGAAAAAATCCCCGCTCACCCAGGTGCGGGAAAAACCCCGCCTGCAGAGCGTTCAGATTGCGACTGTAGAACTTCATCGTCTCCGTGACGTAGGTCGGCAGATGTGGGGACTCGTCGCCGCCGTACCTGAGACTCTCGAGCGTCGACGCGAGACCTTTTATATCTGCGTACAATTTGTTCAGGAGTTCCGCGTTGACCTCGAATGCGGGCCTCTGCTCCCGCGAGTCGGACGCGCCCGTCGACAGCAACCGTCTGTGTAAATCGACATTCGAGCTGTGCCTGTCTCTACTTCTCCGAGAAGGAAATGCCGCGTCGCAACCATTAACGTCACAGGGATGGAGCAGTTTTAAATGTTCGCTCCTGTAATGCATTCGCAGGGTAAAGTGATTCTGAAATATTTTACCGCAAGCTGTGCATCGATCCGGATTTTCGTCGTCGATCGGTATTTCGAGATCGTTGATGTCGGTCCGGTCGTCGGTGAGGTCACTGTCTGGGGAGCGCGAGTGCGGGCGGGCGATGCGGTCCTCCAGCGCGTGCAGGTCGCTGCCGCTGTCGCTCGGTGTATACAGGTCGGAGCGCAGCCGCAGCCCCTCGCGCACCACGCTCGGCGCACTCGACTCCTCATCGGACTCGCTCTCGGCCTTTACTCGCGTCACCGTTTCTGCGTCCAGAGCCTCCTCGCCGTTCTGAAATGGCTCCCATTTTTCGGGTTTTTGTTTCTTGAGCGACAGAGGTTCCTCCTCCGTCCGACTCGAGCCGGGCGTCGAAATGTTCCTAAACAAATCACTGTTATATTCCTCGTCGGAAACACTATACTCGATCGTGTTTTGTGAACACCGCGTAGGGTTGCCGCTCTTTCTCTTACGTTTATTAGGAACGAACGTCGACTTATCGTCGACGACGGTGGGTTCAGTTCGGCCACTGGGTTCCGACTGCGCGGTCGGCTCGGCCTCCTCGCGTCTTTTATTTACACTCAGGTCTTCAGGCTCGTCGTCGTAGTTCAACCTGTCCAATGCCGGGGATTTATCCAAGCTCTCTTCTTTTTCTTGTTTTTCGTTAGAGGTACATTCATTATTTTCACTTTGCTTAATACACTCGTCCTCACAGGGCAGCGGTTTAAGGTCGAACATATGACGTGAGGGTTCCTGCGGGGATGGTATCTTTCTATACATTTTCTCTATTTCACTGAAGTTACGGAGATCGTCGAGCGGCACTCGGGGAGGTAGCGGTGTGGGTCCGGGCGGCGCGGTGAGCGGGGGCGGCAGCCGCGCGGCCAGCTCGGGAGGCAGCAACGCCGGTGGCGGCAGCGGTAGCCGCGCCAACGCGGGCAGCAACGGGAACGGCTGCGCGGAGCGACCGTCGTGAGCCGATATCTTGCGCCTCACGTGAGGCGAGTGCAGCTTCGGGTTGGGGTTGGCGCTGTGCCTGTTCCTCGAGCGTCGCGAGCTGAACATCATAGTGCACCCCTCAACCGTACACTTGTGCATCTCGCGCAGGTGCACCGCTGAGAAATGAATTTTAAGAGCTCCCTTATCGCAGAAAGTTTTGAGACAGACGTTGCACTGCACTCTCTTCTTGCCCGTGGCGGGGTTGACGAACTGCACACCGAGGCCGAGCGGCCAGGGTGCGTGCGGCGGCTCGCGACGCTCTGGCGGGTACTCCGGCGACCGGGGCTCGTCGCGCTCCTCATCGCGGCCACTGAAGCTGGCGCCTAATTTTCTGAAGTCGAACTGCGGCGCCGGCTGGCTGACGCGCGGCATCATGAAGTAGTCCAGGCCGGCGGGCAGACCGGGGACCGCACCGAACTCTTTGCCTTCCATCACGTCACTGTCATAATATAACGCGCGGTGCGAAGCGGGTGGCGCGCGACGCGGCCGCTTTGCGACTGAGGACGTGCGACACAGGTGACCGCGCGGGCGGCGCGCGACAAAGGCCGGCGCTGGGGGCGAGGGACGCGGGGGTGCGGGCGGCGGTGCGCGGGGGTGTCGGGCGCGGGTCCGGGTGGGAGGAGCGTGCGCTGGGCGGAGCGGATCGATGCGCAGTGGGGACAAGCGACACTCGCCCGCCGGCCGACCGCTGTAAACATAAGACGACTAAAACATCGCATTACGTAACTACACGCCGCTCTCCGGTCTCCGGTCGAGCTCGAGGTGCACACGGCTGCGTCGAAACTCGCCGACGAGTTTCGCACTCGTATAACAGGCAAAGTCTATATTCACCATACGCAACACACTCAGTGCTACCCGTACTCTTGGCTAAAGCTTGAGCATACACGTCAGAGTGTAATAGGTACTTTGCCATACTATTCCCATTTTAAGTAAACCATCAATCATCAAATATTTTCTTTTCATCCGTAGTTTATAAACAAATGAAATTAAAAGTTATATACGTAATGAACCTAATCCAATAAAAAAAATGGGAAATTAATATTAACTGTAAGGCGTTAGGATTACAATACCCGATGGTAAAAGATCTGTTTATTTTTCAAAGAATTTCCAGAATTTTTTCAATATTTCTTACAGTTTATTCGGAACTTATAATCAAAGCTTTTCTCTTTATAATATTAGAATCCATTGAAAAACATACTCTCATTGTTCTTTATCTATGAATTATGTCTTTTAGAAGACTGCAGGGAATGTGCAGTAGTTTGCCGCCGTCTGTAAAATCTACTGCTCTAAGCGGCTAATATAGCAACGAGATCGCTTTTGACTAATCTACCATTTTAAGGTGCAGATCAAATACCGATATCCAGGGCTTATTTAAATTAATTTTCAATAAATATTTATATATCATAATACTAAATTTGATTTAGTGTCTTTAGGAGAGAGGGGGTGCTCCTCCCTTCTCTACTAGTTTAAACATAGACTCTTTAGTTAGTAGATACGTTAATTTTTGCTGATGAAGAAGAAAATACAGTGTTAAGAAGAGAAGTTACGACCCTCAGCAATGGTAATGTTATACCTAAGTTAGAAAATCGTAGAGAAACTCTACTTTATTTTTAGATTTATACTTACTACCTCGTTCAGCTTTTCTTGGGTATAGATTCATAGGCAAATGTAACATGTTCTTGGTAACATGTCGAGCTCTCTATTAATACAAGAATATTATAAACACAATCCGAAAGAAACAAACAAAGAATACAACCAAAATTTATTTGTGTAACACCGAGTTTGTTACATTAATATTAATTAATGATACATAGTACAATAATGAAAATCATTGTCATATCTGGGAAGACATGCTGAAAGTCTTTCAAATGTATTTTTAGATGAAAAATAAACTGATATTACTTCTTATTAATTTTAGAATACTAATCATAAAGTGATTTACAAGATTCCTTAACAAATAAATTGATTAAAAACAAATATACAGCGAAATACCTCATCATAATTAATACCATACTTTATGTTACAACAGATGT
Organism: Papilio aristodemus; assembly: GCA_016277805.2. Classification (NCBI taxonomy): domain Eukaryota; kingdom Metazoa; phylum Arthropoda; class Insecta; order Lepidoptera; family Papilionidae; genus Papilio; species Papilio aristodemus. Next base: position 1,445,215 of record JAABKM020000013.1, on the reverse strand, counting down.
AAAGTTGTAGCCAAAACGAATTGACTCACAAATAGTTCAAAACAACGTATTTATGTCGGCCTGACGCGCTGCCGTCTTATTTTCTGTGATTTATTAAGAAACTGTTCCAAGTGGATCTTATACTACTAGTAGCGCCATCTATGAGCGGTTTAAGTAACTAAATTTTTCAATGTAATTTTTATTGCATAATTTCTAAAGACATTTGATACCGTTTTTATATTATTACTAAACTATGAAAATAATCTAATTCAATATATTTTTAGCTTATATCCGGGCAATAAATTTTCCGATAACTAACCTACGACATAATACATATACTTACAAAGTTTGAAAATATGTACTTACGCCCGTAAGCCAAAGAGGTAAGCAGATATTATAGATTTACATTCAGGATGATCCTGGAACACCTCTCTTGCTTCTACAACCATACATCGATGCATACATGCTCGTCGGTTACGGGTACTTCTTACATCGCCTTTTTTGTTTTTTTACAAAGTACAACTGCCTTAATGATCGTACTATGTAAACCAGTTAATACTTGTCAATGTCTCTAACTTTTGTCAACAAGTCCCGCACTGGTAGGAGTAAGTGTGAGTTCTTTATCGGAAAATCTTTGTGCGAAATATAACATACTTATGAAAGTAGATCTTAAATGAAAAACTGTTTTAATTGGAAACAAGCGCAGGATACTATTCCGTCATTGAGGCTGCGTTCATTTGAAGTTATAAAAAGGAAAAAAACCTTCCTTTAAATAAGAGACTGAATTCTAGTTCTCCAAGGCGTATGACCTACATTTACTTTATAGAGGTTTAAAAAATGGTAACTTTGCACTTTATTTACTTTGAGATAATATTGCGTATGGATGCATATGGGATAGTTTTATTTTTCTAAAACGATTTTTTTTTCTATTTAGCCTTCGTTAATTTCTATTTATTTACCAGTAGGGTATCAGAAGTAACTAATCCGCCGCCAAATTTTAATCTCAATTTGAAATCTCAAATCTAGGCGTGGAATGATTACGATTTTTGGATAAAAAGGACAAATATTAACATCTCGTGTATTATTTATATGTATTTTTTCCTATAAAGAAAAAAAACACGGTACACCTAAACTCTCATGAGTCATAAAAGTAGTGTACTAATTAAAGGTTTATAACCTAATTTTATTACAAATCGTTTTGCCGATAAAAGTAAGTAAATAAGGTTAAGGGTACGGACAGCTGAATTACGATACGGTCGATAAGGTTCGAATCCCTCATTCGACTTGTAAAACTTAGAACAAGTTTTCAAGCTTAACTGGAATAATCAAATGAAATGTTAACAAATGATTTTAACTATTTCTACTAACATGTGTTTAAAAAGAAATAATTCGAAAGAAGCTTGTCTTCTAAATCAAAGTAATTTATTGTCCATGCAACCTCAACCTTAAGATCGGTCTGATAAATGTACAAAGTTGATTCACAGAGATCGTTTATGACGGGCAAAGTAAACATTTTAAAAGCCCTAAACCGCAAACAAATGGTTCCACTACAAAGAGTAACCACGTACGCTTCACTACTGTTTTTTTTTTTCTTTACAAAATTGTTTTATCCTCTCCACATCGAAACCATATTGTTACTTTAAAAGGAATTTGATTTTTAAAGTAGCTAAACCACAGTCGTTTCATGTCTTAAAGTTTCAAGTTATATAGACCTATAAATTTGTTTTTAAATTTTATTTAATAATTTATCACCATTACAACTGTAAAAGTTCTTGTTATAAAGAGACAAGTATCTTAGTATCTAAACTTCGTGAATCACACTTAGGTAAAATAAATATTTCCCGTTCCATAGATTTTCCACGTTTTCCCACTTGACTGATTCATAATGGCGAAATTAAAGCTTTCTTAATCCCACATTACACGAGGATATAAAAAATTATTTTTATAAAAAATAATCAGAGCTAATCAAAACGAGTAAAATTTTACCAAAAAAAATCATCTCAGTTGTGTTACAATACTTCAAATGAAGTTCTTTTGAACTGGATATTAACAGCAATAGGTTATGGACGTGGTATTTATAAGAAATTAACTTTGATCTTTCCGCGTGTCGAAGCCGACAGGGAAGTTCGTGAAATTAATGAACCAGATTGTATGGAAATGACGATAGACATGCTATGGCTCTTATCAAGTTGAATCCGATAGGTGTGAGGTGAACAGTACAGACAATAATAAAACTTTAATTTCGTACAAAATGTTTGTATCAAATTTCCGGTCCACCTCTCTTAAGTCCGTAAAATTTATTTAAATTAAAAACATACAGTGTTCGAAAATTTAGAATTTTTCTTAATTTATTTGTAGACAATATCCGAAATCTTGAATACGCCGTTTTGTCTTGGATATTGTGTTTCAAAAATAATTATTTTAACATCAACCATAAGCATTGTCCTTGTCATCGTAGGATTGTTTAAACACAAAGTAATACAAACGGACTGGTTTTAAAAACATAGGCAATAAAGAAAAATTTAATCCATATTGTACATATATTTCTACCGTGTTGCAACATTCTAACTTCGTTCCCGGGCCACTCTCATAATAAACTGCGCGAATGTCTGCGGCGAGTCGTTCGCTGTCGATTCTGTTTGATGTCGTATCGCACCTTATAAACGTTCCCGATTATTCCCGTTCCCTGGAAACAGTTACAATTACTCTACTATCGTTCTTCGAACGGCGGCGTAAACACTATTTTTTATCGTATGGTACAAGTTGGATTAATTCATCAAGAATACACAACCACGACTTTTAATCTGTTGGTTTTTGTATATTTGTTTAAACAAATTCTATTCTTTCTCACCAAAACCATTCATTCTTTAAATATTATGAAGAAAACCTTTATTAAGAATTTAATCGCTCTTTCAAAATATTAGAAAATATAGATTTTATTTTAAAAAATTCGATCTGCTGTTATGAAAGCTCTTATTAAAAATGTATACATATTCATTGATTCTTACACTTTATTAAAAGACAATAACTTTACGAATCATGGTTTAAATGCAACACGTAAGCGATCAGTAACATTTATATCAACGTTTTTATCACCCGCTCTTCTCTTACGACTTGACCACGTAAACAGTCACCCATATTATACTGTCCGTTTCGCGGCGTCTAATGTAAACACGCTCTCTTTTTGTCCTAAGTGATCCGGATCTGGTCAACGTTGATTTTTATATCAAATAAAGACCTATTCACATGCGTTTTACACCGCTAAGGATTTTCCTTCTGCTATTATTTGTTAATGTACAACAAATGTACAAAATATTGAATATTAAACTACGTGAAAACTTTTGTTTGAATGGACTAGTTGTTTCATATTTTAGTTAACAAACAAGAAATTTATTACACTAGAAGTATAAATTATTAAAAATTCTAAAATTTGCGTAAATTACTGCGTATGAAATATGTACATAAGTTGTAAAACAATAATATTGTATTTGCTACTCTTTGTCCTAAAATACTTTTAATTCCATTTTACTGCATTATTTACAAAAAAAAACTATCAAATTATAAAGAGATGCGTCAAAATTTCTCTCCGACACTATTTTATGCAGAAATAAAAATAATCCGTAAATAAAGCCGGTCATTGTGCAGTCTCTTTTAACCGAAACGCCCGACATTATTTATTTTGAAGAGCGTCCGGATATTTGTTTGGATTAAAAATATTTCTGGCTACACTTGCACACGACACTGTACGAAGTATCGCCCTCCGTGGCCGGTGGAATAGACGCGTGCCGTGCCGCCCGTTAGCTGCAAATATAAGCCGTGGGCACACCGAGCGTTCGAATTGGTTTAATAATACGAGTAAAAACTTCGATAACCAAATATTAATTGCAGTTGGAAATGTTGATTTTACTTCGATTATGAAAAACTTGCGTAAAGATTTTAATGCAACTTTTTAATATACGCATTAAAACGCAAATCTTTAAAACGTCTATAATCTGTATATAATATTTCCAAAAAAAACTATCAAATCATAAAGAGATGCATCAAAATTTCTCTCCAACATTATGGATGTCGTGACAAGAATCGAGAAAGGTATGCTTCCGTGGTTTGGGCATTTGGAAAGAATGAATGAAGAGAGAGTGACAAAACAAATTTATGTTGCAAAAGTGAGTGGTAGTGTCGGTAGGGGACGTCCCAGGAAGACTTATATCGATCAGATTAGTGACACATTAAAGAAAGGCGATGTAAGAAGTACCCGTAACCGACGAGTATGTATGCGTCGATGTATGGATGTAGATGAAGCGAGAGACGTGTACCAGGATCGTACCAAATGGAAATCGATAAACTTGGTCTACCACTCTGGGTTCCGGTCATGAGCGCATATTTATTTATTTTATTCTGTATATACGTAAAGCTGGATGGCTTTACGTATATAGTTACGTTATAGCATATACTTACGTTATAGATAACATTGACCAGATTAGTCCATCTTATGGATATAAGATGGACTAATCTGGTCAATGCTGTGGGAATCAACTGCATAAGGCGATACAAGATTGATCTTTATGTCGAACTATGGGGGTGGTCTACTACCAGCAATGTCCGAATATTAGCTAAGTATAACGTGGAATTTGACAACCCCGTCTAACTAGAACACCTCGATAGATAATGTCTTTAAGTACTTTATTTTTTAATGATCCGGTACGATCGTGTGCACAAAATGATCACATCGAATCACTAATGATCAATTAAGTAGACAAAGCGAACGTATTTAGTTTCATTAACAATGCCAACCTTGTTCTAGTTTCTACTGCTTGAAGGTAATTATAGAAATATGATTTCGAAGCGGTTGCATTTGTTAGTATTTGATGCGTGATACCTCTTAAGTATATGACCTACATTAGTCACACTAAAAAAAAATTTAAACAAACAACATTTTTTAAATCAGTTTAAAGTGAGAACAAAGTAAGAGCAATTAAAAAAAGTAAACGATAAAAAAAATAAACAAGAATGGCTTTTTATTTCGTGGTTGTATGTTTAATAAAAGTGGTCGATATATTAAAGTTGATTGAATAAGAAACAATCGCAGGCAACAAAAAGTAATGGAGCTATATATATAGATTTCACTAGAATGTATCTTTGAGGGCATTTAAATTTACATTCTATAGTCAAATCCGAAAGAAACCCGTTACTGCTCTTTTAAATATCCGTAATCGTTATCCCTCTAAGTAACAGGCGTGAGTACATGTTATTAAGCTAAAAAAAAACTACACTTTCACAAACAGCAATATCACCAAGCAATTATAATGTAAATAAATATATTCCTTCGAACAAAACACAAAGTTTTAATTAGCAGTCACTTGAAACGGATTGTGCCAAATGGAAATCGTATCCTCTACCATCGACCTCCAAATATAATGACAGGACACATGTAAACAAAGTTATGAATGCACGCGAAACAAATCAATGATACTTCATTGTAAGCCTTATGATTATAGAAATAAAGGTGCTTTTGATAAAAGATACAAATTTTTATGATGGTATATTTATGTTAGTTGAATGTTAAATAATTTATTAAGCAATTGGTTCGAGAGCCGGGCCGCGTAACGCCCCTGAGGATGCTAGAAGTAAAAGCAGTGATACATGGAAGGTTTCGTCGCGATTCTGATTTATTCCACTTTGGACTCATTCTTAAAAGAAAAATAAAGTAATTATCAGCCTACTACTATCACAAACATCATCTAAGAATAGTAGAATTTATACTCAAACAGCTTTTTTTAAGTTTGTTTACCGTTAATTTAAAGGCGTCTTAATTCTATAAGGTATTTCTATCCTTTTCTGAGACACATCTAGTACACTTCTGGACTGGATTGACTGGTAGAGAATGAAACATATAACTAAATTCCCACTGTTTATTATTTTTAAAGATAAACCTAAGTTTTGGAAGCGACATTCTAAATTAACCACATTGTTGACAAAGTTCCTAAACAAAAACGATGTCAAATGTTAGATTTGTAATGGGATAATGTGTAATGTTTTATTATGTCTAATCTTTCACTCCCTCTGTGTCACGGTCATTAATGTTTCTTTATTTATGAAGGCGAGGAGCTAGGTAGAAGGTATCTGAAGCGAGGACGTGTGTACACACGGAGGAAGTGATACAGGCGCGGCCTGCTTGCTCGGCCAAGCAGCGCACCGGTTACGCAACTGACGCCAGAGAGCGCACGCGATCTTCGCCGCCGAGGTTGCAAGACATAACATTGTTTACAATGATCTAATTAATCAAATTGTTAAAAAAAAACGAACAAAAACACCAGTATAAAGGCAGAAGAAAAAGCGGTACCCATGCCGTAACCTCATTCACAAAAAATAACAAAACAAAATCTATTTCATCCAGTATCTATGTATTTATAAAATAAGGAGCAAAAAGGTTAGCATGGTATATTATGAGGAGAGAATTGCACGTGACAATATGACATATTGTTCTATCTTGTACTATTAAAATTTAAAAAATAATTCAACGAAACCAAACGAAAATATGACGTTGAAGTAACGACGTAAACAATGACTTAAATATTTAGAAAGGATACTTAAGTGAAAAACATTTACGAATTCTGCTCGCGACGCTTAAAAGGTTTCAGTTGAAAGAACGACTGTGAATTGTTTTTAACGCACCTCTTCACTGTCCGACAATAGTAATAATACAGTCAGGTCATTGAACTTTACCACTTAGTGCATACTTATCGATTCATAAAAGTTTAGACACTAATCAATAAACACAAGTACTTGGAGAATGTATATACCAAGACGTCACAAAAAGTTACGACGTGAAAAGTTTAAAATAAAGGTAACAAAAAAAGTTGCAATGACATTTATAAATAACAAGTTCTTATATTTGCTTAAATTTATAAACAAACTGAAAGCTTCTAAACCCACTGAGGTGTGAGGCGGGGATGCGATAGCGATCTAAGCCCTTTCACCTTGATGAAGGACTTCGGACAGGTCTGAAACTTGTCGGTACAAATACCAAACCACGCGAATTTTAACGCGTAATTTTAGCCTTATTATATATTATATTATTTACATCTTAATAGATATAAAATAAATATTATTATTTCTTTATGTCGTTGCTTTTTTTTACAAGTGAAAAGGTTCCTTTATAATGTTTGACAATTAACGAAACAGCGAGTCACCGAAGTCATTTATTTAGTCCGCTCGGCTTGCGACACTCGACTTTTCATTTAGTTGTGTTGTCATTTATTCCCATCAATCTGCTTAAACATTTACAAGGCCTCCTAAAATTTATATCATATTTATATATAACAAATGTCATACGTCCGTCTATATTGCTTACAATAATAACAAAAAAAAACATACCTTGAAAACCTCAATATAACTTTTTGCCCGACACGATATTCGAACTCGAAAATTCAGTAAGTAATAACAATATAATACACAAGGTACAATAATCTGTAAGAATATAATTTTACAAAAATACTACAAAATAATTGAAAAAAAAAACTATTTGCTTTTCAGCACGATTTTTTATTATTTTATATCTTTGTAGAATTAACCGCTCCTCTAATAAACTTAGGGTATACATTGATCTATAGTTTAGACAAGAAAATATCATCGTTTAAGGGCAGTAAGCAACGACTCGTTATAAATGTTTTAATGGGGACCATTATGCAAACGCATTAAGGGGATCACCCCGGTCCGCCAGGCGATTAGTTTTGGTGCAAGTTATAACGAAACAGCTAAAAATTGTTATAGCTCTAAATAATATATCACATGTGTAACCGAGCATTTAGTTGGCTATTACTAAAGAATTTTCGTTTGTCCTAAACGTATTGATTAATTTGTTAAAATTTGTGCACTCACTAAATAAATCATTTAGATGGCATCCTTTATGTAACCTATGTGGCCTTCAGATTCAAACAAAATAAAAAAAATCCTAAACTTTCTGATACATTTACAAGAACACTATAATGACAAAAGATTATTTTTGGAATTACAGCTTATAAAAAAAGTATACTAGCTCTCTAACTTGCTCTATGTATATTTTATTTAATTATTAATGACTTACTATACATTTTCGCTGAACTTTTAAAATCGTAAGGAATACAATTTCGTCATTCGTATATGTGTGTGTGTGTGTTTTTGTACATATTTTTCTTAAATTATTTATACATATTTAAAAAAAATAACACAGAAAGCCCTTAATATCGTATGGACAATCCTAATTTGAAAATAAAATTATAATTTTATTACTAAACCGCTAGCAATCATAACCTAAAACGCTGACCTCTTGTAACTTGAACTATGTATTTGCAGTATTTTTTTGTGCATTACGTTTTTGGTAATGCGTTCAGATACCTTCTGTTATGATTAAATGTCTTCGCGAGCGCCGCGCACCGTGACGAAACGGCCGGATGGTTTCAAGGAACATTTTAATTAAACTTTGCCTAATTAATTTACGACGCACTCACGCAATTCTAACTTAGCTGTTATTGGGAAAAGACAAAATGAAAGCTTTTAATACTTTATGGTTTTTAAGACTTAAGGTATTGTTAAAATTTAAAAAAAAAACATTTGTTTTTACTTTTATATTAAAAAGGCCAAATAACTTAGAGCTTTAGAGCTTACGACACCATTTTACCAAGAAAATTAAGAAGTTAGCAAATGATCACTATTCGAACTATTCACATAAATCCAATAGTAATAACATATTTTACAAGAAATTCAATTTATCACAATCCAATGAAAAAAATGCTTAATCATGTCTGATGTCTTGTCAACAACACGAAACAAATTTCCACCCCCTAAATTTCCTTACATTTTCATAACACGCAGTCATTACAATACCACAAATCACAGCCCAAAATACAACCTTCATCGATAATGCGCACACAAAAAAGCCGGACATGTCGTGTTTTTGTAACAAAACGCTTCAACAACTTGTAACATGCACCCTTGTTATTTTGTCACCCTTAGATAATGCGTGAAAAGAAAAATAACAAAGCTTCATACAACTTTCAACCCTATTTTCTGCCAAATAAGAAAAAGTAGATCATAAAAGAATAAACAATATTACCAAAACCAAGATTCACTCAAATATTCCAGTATGGAAATCATAGACGAAGTGAAACATTTACTCTGTGACTTAACCCTCGCCGGTGATATGAGTAATACAGCGATCACTTTCAGAGGGGCGCGTAAAACCGTTCCCCGGCGAGAAAAAAAATAATAAAGCAGACTTATCGCCTTTTTACCGCCGATTCTTACATAAATAATGATAAAGGGAAATTAAATCAAAGTCTTATTAGAATATTAAAAGTTCCGAAGGCGGTTTTTTTAATGTCCCTTGCGGCGTTTAGGGACGTATATTTCAGTCAATTTGCTAAATGGAAAGTCGTGGTGCGTCGGACCGTAATAGCCATTTGAGGGTTATTAAAGAAAACACATTTCTTTGGAACTTTTTTGTGTACCTTAATTACAATTTATATTTTAGTTATATTAGTTTTAACAGCCTCGTCGGCGCAGTTGTATCACGGTACGGCTGCAACGATGAGACCTTGGGTTCGAATGCATGGTCAGTCAAATTGGTTTTTTTTTTTCAGTTGGTTATCTGTCCAGAGTTTGGAACTTATATCTGATATGGCAATAGGTACCTTATCACATTATCACACTAGTTGTAACTTTGCCTTCGAGGAGCGCAGAAAGGTATGTTTTTTTTTGTTGTGTGGATTACTGTCTTACACAAAATTATTATTAAATTAAATGACACACAAGAGACGCCAAAACGAGTTCTATGTAAAATATGTCGAAGTTTTCGACCACAATTCTACTATACTCTTACATAAGTAGTTTTACTAAACAGAGAATAAATTCAGTATTTACGCGATAGTGGTTGGATATCCCCGGTGTGTAAGCTTTGCGTCTAGCACCGGCCATGCGTCTTGTCTCTGCCGCGCCCCGGATCTTACCTGTCATGTATTCGCGAACAAACCGTCTTGATACTTAGTAATAAAACGTATTATTTTTAATCAATAACATTTTAAAACAGTTGAAGAGCTCTACAGCAACAGACATTATAGTGTAATATCGACATTCAATGTGACAGCAAGACATGAAGCAAGCTAATATAAGCAGTCGATGTATAAATGTACAAAAGAGCGCCATGATCGCGCCAAGTGGTAATTCATAATCTCTGCCTTTCTGTCTGGGATACGGACATCAGCGAATATTTAAAAATAATTAATTTAATTACTATACTTTTACTAAAAGTACCAAGACCTTCAATCTACATTATTCCCGTTTGACCATTAGGGAAATCTGCGTGGCATCGAGTTCTGTTTAATTTATTCGCCTGAATATTCTTAAACTATCGGCTCGGTGGTCAGTGCGGCGATTCCGGCTTTATTTATGCGCTACCTCCCCGGCCTTCCTTTCTCCCGTCCAGCGCCGAATTAGCCTGCCCCGAGGGATATGGTACCCACAATGACTTACGAATCTCATTTGTTCGAGAAGACACACGTTAAGAAAATTTATGTAAGGAGACAGATATACAATTTATTCTACTGCCTCGCATGCATCTCGTTATATTGAAATGTAACTTGAAAGTAATCCCTTCATGATTGTTGATCACTTAGATTATAGCATAAAAAATATCTAGAGTTATTGTACTAAACTTACTCTAGTAGTGAGCTTGTTGAATTATTCAGAATTTTAAATTTGTTATTTTATGATTTCAAAAAAGCCTATTTATTCATTAAGCTCTGATCAGACAAGTACTAGACCTGTGAGTATCTTTCGACCACATCACCACTTAACGACACATGAAATTGAAATCATTTTAATTAAAAAAAATACAGAGACAAATACAGTAATAAAATACATAATATATGGTAAAGGAATAGATATATTCATTACTGAACTAATTTACACATTTCGGTCACAATTTATTCTGTGTGTAGCATAAAAAACCAATTTTGAAGATGAAAAAAAAGCTTCGCGTAAATGCCAGAGTAGCGTAAAAGGCGTCGTAATATCAATTTGGCACTCATGTATTTATTCATGGCGCGTCCTGGCAGGTCATATAATTTATATGTGAAAGGCGAGTGGAAACAATCGTATTCACGAACGATTTGGCAAGTGGCGGAATATATTCACGGGACGCGGTCTAGCAGGGAACGGGTCGTTATACATTCGTGGTAGATGCCACTCTGGGGGGCAGTTACTTACGCCGCGCGTCTTTTTAACATCTCTCCGTTGTTAGGATGTAAAGAAAAGTATTGCAACTCGTATTTTACCTTTTAAACTTCGATAGGAAAAAGCTAACATATTTCTATAAAACTATAAAAATATTTAAGAGTTCTTGAGATTCAAAAACTTGATAGTCATTTCATCGTTACAACTAGTTTGACCTTTACCAAGAACTTGAAGGCCAAGAAGACCAATACCAAGAAGACGTTCTCTTCTCAGTATTTAGAATATGACTAATATTTAAAAAAAAACAGAGGCAATGTAATACAATCATTTTAAAAAAAATAATGATCCAAAAATTTATCCAGTAATTTTTGAGACTAAAAGTCATTAATATTCGTGATTGGTTTTGTGTTTACCTCTCCTCTGTCAAAGGCTTTGCTGGACAGTGTTTGTCCGGCGAGATGACGCGCCCGCAGGCTACTGGGGGTTGTCGATTACAACTGGAGGATAAATGACAGAAGCATTTAAAAAAATATTCTATCAACGAATACATAATGTTTGTTTTCTGTATCCCTCCCAATATCACAACTAAACTACAAAAACAAACAGGTAGTGCAAACCACGGTCAAGATATTTCTGTGGTCTGTAACATATATAAATTTTTACCCTAATATTGATTAACATAGTTAGTTCAAATTTCTATCTGATTTTAATGTGCCCATACATTAAAATCCCATATAAACATATAACAATCAACTCTACTCTTAACAAATAAATTATTACCGTATACAAAATATTTTATACGATATTACCCAGGAGGCAGGAATTTTAAAAGCTTATTAATAATTAACGTATTGAAACTATAATGTGAAAGTATTCAAGGGTGGAATCATCCCTCTTAAAACTATCTCCACACTCATTAGCCGGGGCCCTCGACCGTAAACATATCACAACAAGTTAACAGTCCCGTTTTAATTAATAAGTACATACTTAGCGATGTTTACCTGAAAATTTCGTAGCGTTAATGGACGCACGATAAAACACAGTGCACGATAAATTAGTATTTAATTTATCTTTATAAGTACCATGTTTCTTAAAAAAAATCGTTCTTTATGACTTGGATCCCTATTTATAAAAATGTGGTTAACTTAATGTTGCCGTTATTTTATTAAAGACTTTTTGAAATAAAAATGGGATCAGAAATTGACTTATTTATTTTTGCAGGAATGAGTTGGTAAAATACTAGGAACTCATATAAGACAGTCGTAAAGTTAAAGTATGCTTCTATGTTTTGTTGTCAGACTCTGTAGTACTCTGGCCTCATCCTCCTCTTCTCTTCTCTTCCCTATTTTACCCCCCACTTTTCCTTGAATAAATCCTGTGATTGGCGTTTTCAATGGGTCGTATAACATCAGACGATCTATTTTTACTTTGGCCAAATTTTTTTCCTTAAATTGTGTTAAAATATACCTTAAATGTAATAACTAATATCCTTGATAGTTTTTTTTACACTGACAAAATAGTGCACTTTATAGCGTGTGCATTATAATGTCTTGTACGGCTGATGTAACCGGTAGGCGGTTGAATAAAGCATGCGCTTGATTCCCCGCGCGCGAGACGTGCGTGCTCAAACGTTAATGGTCAACGAGTTTTCCTATTAGCAGTAAAAACATGACATATCTTATTCACACAATATCGTGAAACTCAATCTTTAGAAGAATAACTAAATTTGGTCGAACTTTGTCTCCTAATTAATAACATAGCAACAAATAACAGTGGTAGAGCCAGCAACAACAACATCAGTTGCACGAATGGGCCGGCTCGACCGGTGAAATACCACGACAACACAGAAGACAGATGTGAAGTAGTATACTGCGTTTCGTCTGATGAGTGAGGTGCCGGAGGCCCAACTTTGATCTTTTTTCTCTTTCCACCC
>JAABKM020000013.1:1358958-1431995 GCA_016277805.2 Papilio aristodemus | reverse complement strand
TTCTAACTAGGAAAGGATGGAAAGGGGAAGAGGATATGACAGAGGAGGGGATCAATAGGAGAAGGAATTATCCTTTTTCTGTTGATCCCTTCCTATGTCCTTTAAAGGTAGGCAACGCATCTGCAACTCTTAGAAGTTGGTGGTGTCTATGGGTCGGTCACAATTAGGTGTACCAGTTGCTCGTTTGCCAACTTATAGTATAAAAAAATATGTCTTTATAACGCAATAATCAGTCTCACATCAATCTCAATTTGACGTGTTACTCGACAATTTATAAAATAAAATGTTTTCTACTTTAACACTTTAACGGTAACTCCGTTAAAGTGTTAAAGTAGAAAGATTGATCCATGCGTCCATTTACAGGTTAGGTTAGATAGATTATTTTTTTCTGACATTTCATTTTAACTTGCCGAGTTAGATTATGAACTAACGAATTTTATAATCAGTATTGATCAGTATCGACTAGGATTGTACTCATATGCTTGCAAAATACATGTTACAACTTCAGACATCGTTTCACAAAGTAAGATTTAAATATCTCCACAGCCCTCTATAATTAACCGACACAATATTAATAACAGTGTATCGATTTCGTTTGCATATCCAGCTCCCACAATCTGGCAAGTGCTGACAACTCAATCGACGCATTGAATGCATTCACTCATTCATATCGAAGCTTCCACATCGTAATGGCATGTTGAATGAATGATTCTCCTCCGCTCCAACTCATCTCAGTATACGATCGCTCTTTGTTGTCGTTTGTAATTTTTTCTTCTTGTAATTTATTCAAAAGGAAAACTTCTTTAAGTGTTCTGCCCACTTTTGGGATAAAATCACGCGACTTCAACGTTTTAAAAGTCGAATTTATACCGACCAGCTACGTCAAAATTGAAATCTTCTTAGCTTCAAAAATCATGTACATTGTTTTTGGGTTTTTATAAGGTTTATTTTTATATTTTTTTTAGAAAATTGATTTTCTAAAAAAAATCTTTTATTGAGCTATTTTACATCATTATTTCTAAAGATTTTGTGCAAAACACTAAAACTAAATTACGAAATATGTACTCATTTACGTGTTTTAAAATACAAACTAATAATATTATCTAATTTGGAAGCGTAGTTACGAAGACACTTTCGTATAAAACAGATAAATACTTAACCCTTTCTTTACTGCGAGGGCTTTTAGATCTTTAAAACAAAGTACCTTCAAACGCGCCAAGAGAATGTCGTAAAATCTCTCAAAAAAATTCCCAAAAGACGTTACGTCGACAACATCGAGGACATAATTCATAATGAAAAAGTTAATTTTCGAAGCTTAAACTCATTTGCATATTTTTGTGTACGGCCTTCAATTATTCGAGAGTGCGTTACGGCTTACTCTTTCCTCGCGACCCCTCTCAGAGGTCCGTCGGGGCTCATTTCAAGTAGAGACCCCTTTCGCGAAATTAATTTTTCTTAGGCAATTAGCGCGCTGCCGGAACATGCTATATTGATCTTACCGTTGTTAACTTTTAGGAGTCGACGACCGTTATCTTTTGTAACTCTACTTTCGAGACACTTTATATTTTAAGATGGTTCATTTTAAAATAGACTTAATTAAATTTATTTATATTAGAATAGTATGAAGATTGCGGATGATTGTACACAATTTTACTGTACACAAATAAAGACATTATGTGTGTGAGACATTGTGAGTGATCAAATTTATATGGGGTAAGTACTTTTTAAATTATTTTAAATTTTAAGTAGCATACTTAGCTAGCTTTTTATGTAAAAATATACATATATGAAACACTCTGAAAAGTAAAATCGCGCTAAACCGTCTCAGTCCGACCATCTCACGGGAAGTTGTTTGAAATTCACCTGAAAGGGGCCCTTTTTACGCCGAGCCGACGGAGCACTCACTAATTGAGACCTGTCTACGAGCGACCCACTCAGAACTGAATAACGTCTCTCGACATGTATACGGTTTAATAAATGTATCGCCGGTGAATGGGTGCTTTTAATAAAAAGAAACCAGACTGCTTGCATAATGTAAAAATATACAATTTAAGTGTAGGCGGCCCTGAATGAGCCCGGAGTAGACGTAAATGAATGGCTGCCCACCCTCGCACTTTTAAGCTTTAATATACAATATTGACGTATTCAAGTCGAAATAAGTTAGCGATTAAATTCAAAGTATCGCTTTATTGTATTTAACAAGACATTACTTTGACAATTGAGGCACCAATAGTCTAATAGTTAAGGATGCGGTCTACGGGTCATGCACAACATGACTGTGGGTTCGATCGCCATTCGACTATTGTTGAACCATATCCTAGCAATAGCTAAAGCTTAGTTGGAATGGTTAAAATATATATAATAATAAATTGTTTAGTAAATCTATACAAGACTGCCTCGGTCGTGCTAACTAAAAGAAGTTTTCATAAATATTTCTTTAACTAAAATCATAGATTAAAATAACCGGCCTGAAAACCCGATTTAAGTAAACGTCGATAACTTACGAACACATTTTTTCAGGAACTCGACTCCGGACGAACAAAGGCTTGGGATAACGATATAAAGAAAAGGAGTCGCACCTCCCTGCCCACCCCACGGAACGGGGGAGGCGTTAAGATGCGCCGCGTAGGACGAAGACAGTGCTTATACACGGCGCTTGGAAGAAAAATGTTCACTCGCTTTTAAAATACTTTTAGCTTCTTTGAAACATAAATGCTGTTTGGAAAAATAGTTGTTTTTTTACGCATTTACATATACGGGTTCCGTAGACAGGTGGGACTGACAGAATAATTCCTAGATATTCGTTTTTTATTCCTTTTCTTTTATCATTAAATTGTATCTTATGACATTGTGCTGTATATGTATACGGCTTAATTATTTTCAGCCCTAATACTCACTAAGTGCGGCGAATATTCATTATAGGTAATTTTCGACAGCCGGCAAATTTAATAATTGTACAAGACAAAAATGTTTAAGAAAAAAATAGAAAATACTACAATTTCAGTATACCTCGTGCGATAAATACAGTGTTTTCGTAAAACAAGCAACGAAGGCAGCGCCCTATAAATATTCATGGGCACTTTACATTTTCCAGCCCGCCCGGACCGTCCGCTCTTGAGGCTTTTAAAAGCGACGCAGTGACAAATCCAAAGTTGTCTCTCTCTCGCCACGCCCACTTGGCGACAAAGCCTTGCGCCACGCCTAATGGGACACTTTCCACCAATGGGGACAATCTTACTTTTTTATTTAGATAATCTGTTTTGGGCGGGAAAGCTCACGGAGGCCTACGTTAACTTTTTAGAAGCGCACGTGTTCTTATTTTCGCAGTTGTGTGGTTATATACTGTTGTCGAAACCCATTAGCGAGATATCTGTTATTACAAACTAAGTTAGTTGCTGGATAGCGTTTAGGTGATATTATTTATGTATAGATCGACCTCTTCATAATCTTACGATGGTTGTAACCCGTAGGTAGTCTGGACGCGGGGTTACTGGCCTAGAGTATAATGACGTCACTCGTCGGTCATATTGAAAAAAAACATTCGAACTACTGTCCACACTTATTGTAATTTGTATCAAACCATTGTATGACGTTGAGATTATCTAACAATGATATTTTTATAATAGATATGTTAGGCTTACAAAATCACCGATCAAAAGTGTTCTAGTGTCTAGTAACATTTAGTTCATTATAATATTAAAATAATAAGAATAATGTCAGCTAAAAATAGAGTAGACATGTTTCAAATTTAGTTTTTTACTCTATACTAGTTACAGGTACATAATCATCTACAAATGACACAAAAAGCTCTATTTTACTAAACATATTAGGTCTAAAAGCATCAATAAGCTATAAAAGTATTTGTTCGTAAAAATAAACGTAAAAATGGTACTGTAACGCCCAAGACCAGAGGTACAGCAGGGCGAGGTGGGAAGGGGAAGGGGAGGGACAAAAAGCTCAAGTGCAGAGGCTGTATCGATCCGGCGACCGGCGACCGGCGACATGGCCGGGTCAGGACATAAAGCTGCCTGCACACGTACCGTAGCACAGCGAACTTAAAGCTTTATAATATTGTAGTTTGATTGATTTAGATAGTTCGTTCACCATTATTAACTGTAATGTACTGATTTATGTCGCCATCTGTTAAACTTATAAATTATTATAAAATTTAATTCAAAATAAAAAAATAATAAAAACTAATAAGATAGAAAGAATTCAGATAAAACCTAAGCAATCTAAGTTGGACCAATTTACAAACATGGTACAAAATTACATTAAAATCGGTTTAAAGTTTCTTATTTCGCGACAAGAGAATTTAAGAAATGAAGATAAAAAGATAAAATATGAAATTCTTACGTAAAATTCAAAAGCAATCAAATTGAAAATTAACGCATTCTTCCCTTCGTCGAGTCACTGACAATACAAATCCGATGGCTCCCTTAAGGTTAGACAAAGGAAATATTAAGTCGGGAACGGAGTTAGCGCGGGCGTAAACAAACGACTGCTCCTTAATCATTCAGTTGGTAGGCGCTAACGGAATTAATATCAGTTTTCTGAGTCTCCGCTGCAATTACATCCTTGTCCGTATCACTGCTGGTACGATTGGGACAAAGATTAAATGAATAGGTACATAAACAGAAGGGACAAATCGATTACACGCAAAGTTTTATCCTAAACATTGGCAGCCTTGGCCAATGTTAAGGATGGTTTGCAGTAAAATTACAGGAATAGACATCGTTTTCTATATAATAACATAACGGTGTACGATTTTGAGAACGTTTAAGTGAGAGTGTATTCCTTTAAGTAAGTAAATAACCGCATTCAAAGACTTTATCAGTGGAGAACCTCTTTGATAATAGATATATTTGTTTTATTGTGTAACGTAAAATGGAGCTTAATCTTTGGCCTTCCCTCAAGAGAGGCTAATTTGACTCGCGACAACTCGGCGATTAAATTTTAATATTTGAAGGCGAACAGTTCGAGACGACCGCCGCGGGGTTGTCGCTCTTTTTATTTTTGTTTCCGTTTACCAAATTGGATTTTCTCTGAATGTTTTCCGTGTTCAAATGGCTCTTGTGTTCGTACACAAATCACTTGTGTTATTTAGTGTAATTTTTGCATCAAAATATAAATATTACGATTACTTTTTGTTTATTATTTTATAACCAAACAAAATTACACAAAATTCACCGACATGATTCAAAAGGGTATGCAGGATCATGGATATCTGATCTATCTGATTTCTGAATCAGAATTAATACAACACGCGAGTGTTGCTAAATATTATATCAAAATACCATTTTACTCCATTATCAAGAGATTCATTTTGTTTAAAATTGATTGAAAATGAATTACAAAATGTAACAATCCAGACACACGAAACAAGTTAATAAAAACGAAAAAAAATTAGGCAAACGCGATCGTTCAATACGAAAATTGTATCCTATGTTCCGACAATATTCCGCCAATTACTAGGGGTCGTGCCAAAGAGTTGTTTATGGGAGGTCGGGGGGCCGAGTAATAAAGAATGCGAGCTCAGTCCGAGGGAGGTCGCTTGACCTCCTAAAAGGGGTGACTGGAAGCACACGCTGAATGAAAACGCGTCGAGTATTTTTAATTAAGTAATGGAGTAATACTTTGAATTGGTTATCGAGTTTATGTTAATATTGGATGTTATTTTATTGTCCATAGAACGCGTAATATACATACGAATGTATTTTGAAATGAATCTCTCTGTTTAAAATATCTAGACTTCCTAGATTTTGTACCTTTCAACACTTGGCAGTTAAAATAAAACTTCAAAATTACAAGACAAAAGAAGTAAAAAGCATAACAAATAACAAGAGAGGTAATATGGCTATAAAAGAGGTTTTATAAGCAGGGAATACGGATTTTCATACGGCACGATCCTGGCACACCTCTGTCGCTATTTCCACGTCAGAAGTAGCGAGAGAGATGTGCTA
Organism: Papilio aristodemus; assembly: GCA_016277805.2. Classification (NCBI taxonomy): domain Eukaryota; kingdom Metazoa; phylum Arthropoda; class Insecta; order Lepidoptera; family Papilionidae; genus Papilio; species Papilio aristodemus. Next base: position 1,426,032 of record JAABKM020000013.1, on the reverse strand, counting down.
TTACGCATACATGCTCGTTGGTTACGGTATAACTTATTTTACCGTTAGTATGTCACTATACAGATCGATATTTTGTTTTTTTTTTATTTTAATCCATTATCTAAAAAATAAGTCATTGACTCTAAATTTAAACCATTCCAACGGGTCCTGCACTTACACAAAGAAAGCGTTGACCACGTCTTCACAACACTCGCCCAAGTATTAGTAACACGAATTGTGGATTTGAAGAACAATTTTGGGCCGATTCGTACAAAATTGAAGCCTTGACTATACAATTTGGAATGCAAATGCATTTAAAAATATTGTTCTCGGTGCTCTAAACTTCTTTCTCTTATGATTGCCTGGTACTTCGAAATATTGTATTTGTTTAAAAATGTTTTACAATTTAAAAAAAAAACTATTTTAATGAACTTTTGTAGAAAAGCGGTTCATTTAGAATATGTATAAAGTTGAAGCCGATAACTATAAAAATATTTCAACCTATCTCAGGACTCATTAGGTCTGGGACCAGGACTTACCTCATTTAACCTTAACCAGATAGGAAATGTTAAATCCCTGTCTTTCTACTTTAGCTTATAAATGGTTTGGTTAATTATCGCATTAAAGACGCTGTTTTATCCTTGGTATGTAACATGGTCGTGTTTATAAGTTAGAATATAAAATGATAGTACAGCGCCATCTTTTAGCAAGTTTAAACAAAATTAAATTAAATTTCTTTCCTTTTTTAACCCTCTTATATCCCATCTTACATAATAGTCAAAATAAATAAATATTTAACTACTAAACTAAACCATTTAAATCAAGGTTAGTGCGGCAGTTCTGAGTTTCTCAAGGCTAAATTAGCCCACCTAGAGCATTGCTAGAATTCCCAAAGTCCCCGAACGTATCTAAAATCCCCTCCGTAAAGGACTTGTGACCCTTTCTTGAGAATAATACACACGGACGTATATATTTCATTATTTTGTACCGTTTTTTTACTTATAAATAAATTTAAATACGTTTAACTTAAAACTAATAGAAATAATCAGATGGCATTACTTGGCGTATGAATTTCGTACATCTATGCATTTATTCTGGAAGTTTTAAACTGAAAGCCTTTGATTTTTTAGGTTTACGTCTTTCTGTCGTATAATTCCTCATTTTATCGTATACTTATTTTCATATTGTGCATGAAGATATTCGAATGTCTAAACTGGACAGTAAAAATTCGAACTAGCAAATATTATTTAAAACAGTTCTATTAAGTTTTCCATCCTTATAGACAGTGTGTCTCACATACAAGGGTCACGTTTGTGTCACACGTCATTTGGATTGTCGCATTTCATCACGCGACTGTAGAAGGGGACTCAGTAGAATCTAAATTGACCCCCGCATTGACATTTGCTACCAAGTGCCCATTATTTCTTTCCTTCCCATAAAGGTTATGATAATATCCCCCGGATGGGGTTACCGCGTCTTGTACGACAGATGTTTATGTGTTAAATCGTTTTTAAGATGCGTTCGATTTCCTTTTACCTTCTACACAGACTTTGAATGAAAAGAAATGTTTTAAATTTATTCTTGAATATTTTGTAGAAATATTTAATTGCAGCTTTAAAACGGCAAATTTAATTCTTAATTTATTAGTAGTAGAGAGCTAATTTTCCAGTATTTTAAGGCGTTTATGATAATTTCTGTAGAGAGATAGGTGGCAACAGAAAGTCAAAAACCAAAACCTTTGATATCTATGTCATATAAATACACAGATAATATATATTTTATATTATTAATGACTTTGGAATTTCTTATTGGAACTTTTTCATTAAATGTCATGGAACGTACATACATCATAGAATTTTCCTCAAGGGTCGTGCAGATAACTTACCCGCAACTTCTGTACAAACTTATCTCTTGCATAATGGATATGCCCTGATAGGTTTCCGTAAGTGATTGATAGAGGGCACTGTTAAAAACTCTCTGAATAAGGATGTTGTATTGGATACTTTGTAAGTGGATTTATAAATACCGTCGAAATAAAGAAAAAATACGAGAAATTATTAACGATTAAAAACTACTACGTACTATTCAACGTTTCATTTTTTTTTATAAAGTACCTATGATTAACAAATTACATGTACATTCAATTAAAATAATTTTTTTGTCTTTCTTAAATTACTTTATTTTTAAATTTTGTATTGTGCAAATAAGTTTATTTGTCAATAAATCTAATGAACTTAAAATCAAACTAACATTACGTATTGAATTCACCATTAGTAACGGGAGTAAGTTTAACCGAAAGTATATCTCCATTAAAATATATCAGTAGTCATGCGATGACGGATCGGCGAAACGCTTTGTTGTGCAAATGCGGCCAGAGCCCTCTGGCCGAATCGAAACTTACTATTTTAATGCGTCCAACCTAAGGGAATCAATAGAAATATAACTCGAATATCCGTGATTTTCGACATACGACTGCATACCTACTGTACACAGCGTGTTCATGAAATGTGAAATGTCACATCATCACACGACCATTTAAATTTTTTAATTATAGCTTCTTTTTCTAAAATTTGCTGCTAAATCAGTAGCTTCATTAACGTTCAATATGGTAAAAAATGTAAATCCCATAATCTGCTTCAATAGTAACTATATTATAAAACTTTTTCCATGGATACCACCGAAGCGTGGTCCCAGCTCATAAAACATTCGTCAGAAGAAAAAAATTACTCTTTACAGCTTAAATTGTTTTCGGTTATATTTCGATAGTAAATAAATAGAATGAGCATTGAATATCGACTTATAAAAACAATGGAGAGTAACAAGCTATGATGAATGATGTCTCTTGGCGAAGGCGCGAGGCGACAGTAAAACGATTTGATACAGGAAAGGGCGATCAATGTTGACGCCCTCGCTTCGTTTGACGTTTACAGAATGTTGCGAATTAATGTCTCTTTATAATTGTATAAGCTATTCTTATAAAAATACTCCGATATCCAATTAAGAAAGACAATATATTAATGCATACATAAAAGGTTAATTGTCAATTAACCTTTTATGTATGCATTATTATGACCCATATAAAATATTTTTCTTTGATTTTTCAAATCGAAACCAAAACCAGTGGGGAACGTAAAAATAGGTTAATCGCGCTTCGCTATTATCATAAAATGTATTTGATTTGTTGCAAAACTCCGTAACCCCGGTATTGACTATAAATTAAAAGAAAAAACATAAGAAACAATTTTTTCTTCAGATATAATTTCAAAAGTAAAGAAAATATAACCCGAACTTCATCATAAAAGTAACACAAAACAGATATTTTCTAATATATAAATTGGCAACATTGGTTCATTTGAAAATGCCGGCAAGGAAACGAAAATTCAGCCCCGCTACCACAAAACGAGTTAAACCGCAATTGAAGTAAACAAAATACCCAAAGTCAATTTCTAAATTGCCCCACGACCATAAAGTCAACCCCTCCTTAATCCAATCACACCCTGTCCTTGTCAACGTTTTGTTTATTCTATTCTTTACGTACCACTCACAAAAGACCTTCACACTCTAAGGACGTTCCTCCTTAAAGTCCCTTGTTCATATTACAAGCGGGAGGGGGGAAAGTTCTAAATAAACTGTTTACAACAATATAAAGGAGAGCTCTTGTAGAGACATAAAAAAGAAAATGTTTTTTAAAAAAAAGAACACACGAAGAAAATAATCCATTTAGTCGCGTGCCGCGCAAATGCCTCGGCCGTTAAGGGAACGCACGCGAACAAGATCAAAAAAACAAGCCATTCGCATTTTGAGCATGGCTATGCTTTTATTTCGACTAGTCAAAGCAGGGGGTTTGAAATTTAAAATGTACTTAAATTCAATTCGCATTTCCGCTAGGGATGTCCTTCGTTTATTTTGGAAATAGCAAATTAATTTTGTTCGATATTTTGTACAAGAAATTTGTTAATAATATGCTAATTTAATTAACGGTGAATAAGTATTTAGTCTTTTTAAATTTTTTGGAATTTAAGACCATTAAAAATGGCAGTGAATTTATGAAATATGGAATTTTAAATTTATTAAAACATAAAAGAAATCAAGCTACGGCAGGCGTATTTTGATACAGACCAATTTCAACAAAAAAACTTTTTGTCCGCATACGTCACTGGCGCGTCCGGTATCTTTTTCGTTTTTTTAATTTCCATTCGTGTCCATGGCGAGGTTGTTTTTGGCCATTCATAGTTAACGTGGGTGATCTTTTGTAAGGGCTCTCTGTGAAATTGGAGAGGGCATCGTTTTTGCCTTTTTGCAAAATCAAAATTGCTCCCATATAGTTCTGAATGGCCAGTGTGTCTGCTTACCGATACGTGAGCTTTGTGCAAAAATTTGTGTCGATTTAAATGAAAAATGCTAGCTGGTTTTTTTTTTTGTAAACGTTCACCGTTGTTACACTCTTGTATTTAAAATACAGTAATCAACCAAAATGCGATAATTTTTTTTGAATTTTCTTAAATCTTAAATCTATAAATGCTTGATCAAAAAAGAAAGGCAGTATTTATTTGTTTACATTAAAACATTTTTCTGTAAACCTTTTTCGAAGAAACTTAATCATTTTTAATGTTATTTTAAAAATTCTCTTTCCAGTAAATTGCTTTGTGCAGTTTTCACACGCGGAAATAATCTATCTAGGGCAGTTTATGGATAAACTTTAAAGACTAATGAATAAATCCGGCGGAGATCTCCCAATATCGAAAATTCATGTCCAGTCGTCCATTCTTCACCAATATTGGTACTGCCAGTTGTAAAGTGGAGCTCTGGCCCCTGCCCCGTGATATGTGACCGCCGCTCGTCCGTGACATACATTCTAATGGCATACCTCCGGGGAGCGCTCTGAGGTACATTCATATGGAACGGAACCTATCTTTAAAATTATTAAAAAAAAAATTAAACCAAAAAAAATTATTGATAAAATGATTAGCGGCATTTATGATATTTTTTTCGGAATTTATCTTTTTTTGGCGAAAAATGAATAAAAAAAGCTTAAATTAGATTTAATAAATACCCCACGATATGTAATGCTACAGTACAGTACCCATATAACATATATGATCGGAAACAATCGATTTGACTAACAATTTTTTTCTTATTAATTCGAATAACACCCAAGTATCATATTTATTTTGATTAGAACTGACAATTAGCAACCTATGAATTCTAAGTTCAGCTGTGCTTTTTAAAAAAAAAGCCGTCTCATGTGAGTGTACCCTCGCCTAATCTATTGGAAAACCATTGAAAAAACATCACTTAAAGAATTCGGACTGCGCCCAACGGTCGACGGCCGACGGTCGACGGAAATCCGGAAATTCTCAATTGGATCTCTTACAAGGGACGTGTCACACACGCTAGATTAACCTTTCCTTGTAGACCACTCGTGGACTTCGGAATCGTAAATCGTGTGCGTAACGTATCGCGATACGTCAAGACGCGAGGGGCGACTTGAATTTGAAGATTAATTCAATGTAACGACATCATACGACCCTCTTCTATTTTCACCACACTTTAAAGTGTAAGTCACACGGCCAGTGGGATAGACAGAGATTACAGATTCCTGTTTACTCGATAGTCATACATAACTCTAACTTCATCTACATTCATTCTAAGTTACAAGAACACTTTCTTATTCTTCTAAGACCTTTACAAGGTACAATTAAAAAGCGATAGGTATTAAACTCATTAATTTTTTAGTATTGCCGTAGCAATGTACTAACATATTAAAAAAAGGCAAATATTCGTTACCTAATATTAAATCAGAGTAACCCGAAATTGTTCATAAATTTGTTATTGTGACGACGTCTGACAACGACCGGCACAAATTGCGATTTAACCTTGTGTCCGCTATATTAAAATACTAAAACATTGTTTGACAAAAAAATCGGTTGTAATTGCAAATATGCAGTCGGAAAAAACCCAACCTTCAATATTTCGTAATAAAGTCGAGAATCTAGCATTGTAAAGATATTTTCAGTGTTCTTGTAGCACGTTTAAATTTGTATAAATGTGTAGGGTGAGACACGCAGCTTCGCATCACGCGCTCGAGGATTCATCATCACTACAGGAGGTCGTCTTGCCGCGCCTTCCTAATATCCAATATTCGTACACCTACACTGCGTTGAATCACTCGCGTTAAGGATACTAAATGAATAGAAAATTTTAATAAAAATATTTTAATATATGCTATGATAGAATAAGCAATGACATTCTAATTGTAGACATTGCTACTTTGCTAAAAAAAAATTGAAGATCCCTGTCGTTTCTTGCATCGTCTTGCAGAATTACATCAATTACAAAAATCTGATAGGCATGTCGTTTAATTATGTTTGTATAAATAGAGACGAAATTAATTATATATATTGGGGGAAAAAAACTGATTGAGATGTTCAAATCTTTGATAAATGCATGATGGAAGGCAAAAATCGTTTTGATTGATCAATCTTAATCTATACAAATAAAGAAGTAAAATAATTTAATATTGAATACGTTGACATTAACGCGAGTACAACAGGTATAAACATTAAAGGACTTCTTTCCCTTGTCAAATGTTTGTCTGGTATCCCGCAAATGTCGTGGCTTGGAGTTTCAAAATGGCGAAAATTCTCGCGGAAAAACTTCCTGCGCGGTAATATTTCATCCGCGATTATATCCCGAAACTTTCTCTGTCTTTGTTGTTTGGTTTTAGAGAATTTCTTTCGAGGGAGCGCCGCTTTGGGATCTAAATTAATTTTCATGTTTAATCCTTAATGTATTTTTGTTTCAAGAATGTGGTACGATTGAGAATTATTTTAATACCGTTTCGTTTATTTTTTTTCTCGTCAAAAGTATTTTCTTAATAATATCCTCTCCCTATTGGCTAGAATAAGAGATAGGAGAAGTTTGTTTCTACAATCAAACAAGACTCAAAATCTTCAGATAAAAATATGATTGACAAACATTGATCCTAAACTGAAACAAACAAAATACACCAATTCAATATCCGTTTATTTAGACAGCGGGTAGTTTATCTTTGCACAGTTATCCATGGATCACCGCAGAGCGGCGCTAGCGTTGCGACATCCGGCGCCCGTCATTTCCGCTTCCGGCACGCACCGCGGCAGGATATAAATAAACCGAGCGTGCATCACACATTGCGTGAGATAAATCGACTGGTTAATACCTAAAAGATTTATCTGTCTACCATTAACATCATAAACCTACACGCTTCTTTAAATTCTCTGCATCTTTGTTTTATCAAGATTATTAACACAACATTTGATAATGGCGTAAGACGGAAATCTTAATCTTTGAAATCCAGAATGTCTAAGTAAAAAACTAATCCCCGTGCACTTTTGTTATAAAAAAAATTCACGATAAAAATCGTTAAAAAAACTATGTATATATTAACAAATAGATTAAAATAATTCAATAAGCACTGATGACATTTTCATTTTTACGATTATTAAGAGAGTTTTGTTACCAAAAATGATCCGTATGATTTCTAAACACAAAGTACATCAAAAGTTTTTTTTTTTTTTTGGACAAAGTTAGCGTGAAAACTTTACTTTCCACGCGTTATTACGAACAAGCTGAATAGAAGAATAATAAGGAAACAACAAGGCTCCGTATTGTCCAGATGCTCGTTTCCGTCGACTGTTAATTCCTCATTTACCGTTGTACAAAATGAGACAGTGTTCCATCACGGCACGGTGGCCGAAAATACACAATAAATGTGCGTCCAGAGCTCCCCTGTCCCCTGACCGACGCTCGTTTACTGCCCCAGCTAATGAAGCACGCATATTGGCAAGGCGCGACCGTCTTAGTCACATGGAATCCGAAATTCCATGAAGAGATACTGTTTGTTTTTTTACTAGCAATCATCTACTAAACATAGACTTACTATCACCACTAATGTCGGTCCTCTGACATCCTCACTCATACAATGAAGACCTTGTTGTTCTTCCAGACGATGGTCTAGTCTCTTCGTCGAGTCCTACATTTTTTTAAAGAAGAAATGACCGCTTCCCATAGCCGACTAGAACAAGCTAATGAGTTACAGACGGGTTGCCTTTCCTATCTTTAAAAGACAGAAGAATGGATGCAGAGAAAAAAAACATATTTCCTTTTCTTGTCTATCGTTTCCTCCATGAAACCGTCTTTCCAGAAAAGGGTGGGAAGGGAAGAGAAAAAGACTTCAACCGCCAGCAACTGATTCATCAGACGAAATGAGTTTTCCGAAATCTTCTATTTCTTGTACTCTCATAAATAAAAAGAAGAAGTTGTTAATTACAAATTATATTTTATTTATCACTTCCAGTGAAGAAACTTGCTCTTTGAACTGGACATTGGTTAATTACGTGCGATAGTTGGAAGCTCCTCACGAGAGAATGATTGCTGCGCGGTAACGACGCTCTTCGACCGGACTTGTCTCGACCCGGGCCACGAAACCAGCGACGAAATAGACAAGAATCAAAGATTCTTTTTATACGGTAGCTTTTTTTATTTTTTATCTAAATTTGAATTCAATTCACTTCAAATGTTTCTCGTGTTATCGATTTATGGTTTTTATTCAAACAGAAGCTGGAAATAGGCCGCTCTCATTCATTTTTCTTATCTCCCCTGCGCCTCACACTACATAGTACTCAAACCTTACCACCACTGAGTTACATCTTTGAAGCCCTCTAGCTCTTAAACTAAGCAACTTAGGATGGATCTAACTTGGCTTAAACGAAGGAATCCTTGGTCTTCCGTTATATACGTCATTTCTGGATATCCTGTATAAGAAAATAGTTTAGTTTCATGGCTCAACAATGCTTAAAGCACGTACTCAGTAATGTCATTCAGTGTTCGCACAACAACTAGTTTATGGAGGCATTTCGCTGTTCGCTCGTCTCTCACTGTTCAACAACCACAAACCTACACTCAGCTCAAATATAGACATTTTCCCGTTTGTAAAGTAATTTGGAAGGTACAATTAATGTTTATTTATTTTAAATTTTTATTTATGTAGCTTTATATTATGACATTGGATTCATTCAGATGATTTCATCATCACCATCACCACTCATGAGATGACAATTTCAGTACATCACAAGAATAGAACACCCCTGTCCGTCGTCACACAGACAATCGTAACTATGATTAAATTAACAGCAGTAGTACCTGTAGCATCATCAGTTGCACCAATGGACCGCCTTGCCTGGTGAAATACCACGACATAGAAAAGACATCATGTTCATCAAATCATGTAATTCCTATCCATATAGGTTTGGATTTATTGAATAAGAAAAAAAAGATTCTTAAATATCTCAACAAGTATTTAAATAATGTAAACTTACATGTTTAAATCAATAAACATTAATTTAAAACATATAACTGAACAATTTTGCATAATTTTTGTAACATAAATCAATAAATTCCAAAATCGATTGCGGACAGTTCGTTAAACTCGATTCGGCGAAACCCATCGACGCGCGCCCCCCGGCAGGTACCAAAAACAATGGCCCACGGCCCCTCTGGATACTGCTTCAAGTGACAAACTCATAAACATTTGTCACTGGACAGACGTCCAACTAACTACGGTCCTACATTACAACAACACCAAATTACATTGACCCCAACAGACACGATCTTCAACTGCAAAAATTTCGCACTAAAAGAGTCGTGTAAGGTCTTCGTTGAATGGTAGCGTATTACTTATTGATGCCCCAAAACGTTTAACCGATCCCACTCTAAATTTAAACAAATAATTTACGAACGGTCACTCCTGATGCCGAACGTTTCATTTAGGGTTGTCACCTTATTTAGTTATCACTGTTATTGTAAAGGAGAACACGTGTACAAACACTTAAATTTTATGACGTACTATTATTAAAATAAACGATAAGTTTTTTTTGATAGTTTTCGTTACTATGGTATTTTACTGGCCCTGTTCCCCTTTCCACTATTTTTCTAATAAGGAAAAGAGTAAGATATGACAATTTTTTTTGTTTATCTTTTCCTCTCTCCTCTAAAGGTAACGCATTTTCAACTTATTTGCTTGTTACAGATATAATCACTTAATGATAGTGATTACTTATCATTAAGTGTATTGCTTACTCCTTTGCCACCTTCTTCTATCAATTAAGATCTTTCTAAAATACGGGAATCGGTATTATAAGAGAAATTGTAAAACTTTACAGTGACAACCCTAAGTGTAGGATGAATAATTAAGGCAACACAGCACCCTGGTCCAGTTGCGGACTCATTAGTCACCGGCACCCACCACACGGACTAGTTAATGCAAAAACCTTAAATTAATTGCAAAACAAAGTATTTACTGGATCTTAAAGTCCGAAAGTAATTCCATACGACCTATATATATAAAACACAAAACTGTTTCTTCGTAAGTCGGTCTATTTACCATAAAACGGTTTCATTTAATTTGCGTCCATTATGGCAATAGGCTTACCGCTATCACCGGGCAGAAACACACCACCAAAAGTGGGTGTACTAGTTAACCCTCTGCCTACCCCTGCAGGGAGCTCAAACGTTAATATGTAGATATGTTAGAGCTTCGGAAAATAGCTTAATATAATCGTATTCAATATAAACTATAAACATAAACATAACAACGAAGGGAACAAAGTTTAGCGTTAAAGTTGGCAAAGATTGGAATCTCTGCGGTAGTTGTTTGGCGAGATAGTCAATGTGAAGCCGTCGTTACGTGTCCGGCAAACCCTCCCTGTTAGTGCCACTAGAGACCCACAGGACCTTTGTAACTATAAACAATAGTGAAAACATAACTTTAACAAATTTTATTTAGCTTTAAATGTTCTTATCGATGCCCGTATCTTTTCCACGAATGTGCTGACTCCGCCGAAGAAATAACATAACCTCGCAGAAGACATGAAATAGAAAGATGATGAATGAAGTACCGGAGATATCAAGAATTTTATTTAAAAAGATTTATAATGAGTTCAAACTTTGTGGCCTTATTTATCTCTAGGTCACTAGAACGGGTTTTATTGTTTTTTTTTTCATTTATTTTTAGTTTCTCTGTTGACATAGAGACCTACAAATAATATGGAGAAGATACCATACATCTTTACATATCCCAAGCCGAAAAAAAAACAAGGTAAACTTGAGCATCTGTAGATAAAAGCCAAGCCGTAAAGCGAAATTTGATAACTACACTGAGGCGACAATCTCTGGCAGAATTATGTTTTATATAAAAAACACAAATGTTTGTATATGTGTTCTCCATATTTTCATGAACCATTGATTTTGTCAAATCTTTAGTTGTTTGTTTTATTACTTCTTTTAGAAATGGTTACATATTTTATAGTATGATATTTAGCGCATGTTAAGTTTTCTTGGATTAAATATGTTTGTAACACTCTTGTGTTACAAACATATTTAATAAAACAACTGTCTTAACCGTCTACTAAAATAAATTAATGAATAAACTAAAATAAATTAATGAAATTGTCGTCAAATTTCATTGCATTAATTGAATAAAAAAAACTAAGCAACGACATTCACATATCAATGGACTATAAAGATTTCTCTTAGCCTATCTTAAATCTACGATTCCCGGAGTACTATCTACCGAGGCGTAGTAAACCGCAATCAGGCCTTGGGTTTCGTCTCAAGCAGTATTTTCTGAACAATGTACTGGTGGTATTTGTCACCGACAGAGATAAGGCCGGTGTCGCACTATCTCGCGCTGAGTGGGCATCCTTGTAGGACATAGAGTGCTTTACGCAACGCCGGTGCACCGATTTATGTCCAGACTCCATTGTAGATTAGCCTGATAGACGCGGGCGGGATTCACAATCAACTAGTTCGCTTCCTCCTTTTGTTCCATGCGTTCTATGTTGCGAGTCATTGTATAGAAATACCGATTTACAATATTCGAAATACATTTCACAGATATTTCTTTTTTTATTTACATTGATCTAGAGCTATGACGCATTGGTAGGCTTTTTTAGTGCAGAGGAAGCAATGTATTTAGAATAAAATATAATCACTGTACATTGTAATATATTCAAGTTATCGAGCTAAGAAACAAGCCACATAAAAATTATGACGGTCCATCGACAAGAAACGAGGGCGCACCTTAATGTTAAATTAGGTGATCCATCTAAGAGCAAAGGGCGCTAAGGGCCCAATAAATTAGTTGGGGACAGCGGGGATAATAAACACAGCTAGGAAATGGCAGTGTGAAATAACTTGTTAGGCGTGCCCCGACCTCCCCACGTGACTAATTATCCTCCTTTGTTTTCCTTTTTGTCGAAGTCCAAGTAAGTGCAAATTACATTCGCTTCATTATTCTGCTAGCCTGGTACTTGGATACTCTAATCCAACTAGAAAAAGGAAACGAAATTAATTGATATATTATCAATATTTGGTTAAATATTTATCAGTAAGTAAAAAGATTTCAAGCAAAACGAACAACTATAACTTTGTCACTGTTGGAAATAAATATTGTTTTGTATTTATGGCGGAGGCGAGACAAAGGGAGGGAGTAATTACTCGGAAGGACAGAGGGCGCCCTGCGGAGTGACGCTGAGGACCGCGATCCATACAATCTGAGTATCTCGTACATCGCTATTTATTGCGTTTATTGTTTTTTTCGCGGAACCTCGTGCATCATACCCGTGACTGTAACTGGCGTCGACAGAGAGGTATTTTTTTTTAATTAAAGATAATTTCTTTTTATTTACATATTTTCTGTTATGTACACAAATACCCACTATATAGTTTTAGTATTGAGTGTCGTAAAGTTTCTCTTTTCAAAATCAAATCATAATTACAAATTATGCTCTAATTTCGACTATTAATAAAACATTAAATGTAAACAAACAATTTTACCAATACAGTTAAAACAGCAGATTTTTTTATATTCGATCGTATAGAAATTTACTGTATATATAAACCGAAAAACTCAAGCAAATTGAAAAACGCAGTAAAATAAAAAAATCGTCATAAATCGACACCACGCACGACCGGTAATATCCGGTAAGAGCCGGTCTAATCATATCCGTATTTTAAGACTACCCTCGGGCGTTACCTTGAATCTTGCACACGTTCTGATGGAGAGGTAATACGGCGGTTTAGCAAATGTCCTTTTCAATACAGGGACGGACTTAAAGTATCTTTAAAAAAAATTTGTTTTAGTTATATAATATTAAAGTGAAAAAACTTATGATATATAAAATAACTGAAATATTTCAATGGATTTTGAAACACTTTAATTCCTTAAATAATTAAGATCTAAACTACAAATTTCACACTACACTCTCATAACTCTATAAAATGCTATGCAAAATCTTTTGTGCCAGTATCATTTATGGTAGACTGCAAACGAAAAACGGACCACCAAAAAAAAGATACTATTTCGTCGCCAGTCTTTGAATAAAGAAAAGAAAGGAAAGGATAAGCCCTTTCTTTTTTTTCTCAGAGAACGTACAGAAAAGATTTTTAAATTTGATACTTATAAAATACAGTTTATTTTTAATACAGTTTTTTTTTTGTTTTTTACATCTAAACGATTTAAGAATGAAGCTTTTCTATAAACCAAAAAGAAAGCACAAACGTACATTACGCTCCCTAAATCCGTCACCGGGGTACAGACATCAATAGTAACGGTCGCACCCCGAGAGAGTCGTACAGTCGCTGCGAAAAATCATTCCGAAGCTAAAATATCAATAAAACACAAACGTTCAACGTTACCAAGCGATGCCTACGGGACTCGTAGCATCGAATACCAAACGCGCCCTAACAGCCTGCCCTTTTGATGGGACACTTTATATTTTTGTAATGGCTACACCGACCGCGGCTCAGTGCTTTACGAGATTTACATTCGGCCGTGTCTTTTTATTGGCCGCGTAACGGCCGGCGCGTGCTGTAAGCAAATACACTTAGGTGTTGAAAAATTCAACCCACAGTTCTTGTGAAACGATCTTTTAGAAAAAAAATAGTTATAGTATAATTTGAGTAGTGTTTGATTTACAACTTCCTTGGAGGCGCAGATGTATTACGTATACGTCACGGCTGCAACAATGAGGTTTCGGGTTCGAATACAAAGTCGGGCAAAAGTGATATTTGGGCTTTTTCAACTCAATATCAACCCAGTTATATTCCTCTCATTACTAGAAAAGGATACTTCTACTTCACGCCTATCATGTGAAGTTGTGATAAATCTCCGGTCGAACCGGCGCATTCGTGAAACTGATATGAATTTAAATTAAACATAAATAACTACAAAACGATTACAATTTATTTGACATTACTGTCAGTCTAAATAACGCACAAAAAGTTAATTCAGCGTAACCTCAAATAATCGATCTCGTATGTCCAAAGACATCCGCAAGTGGTCCCCCTATCGCGGACAGAAGGGTCGATGAGAGGGCATTTATTGGAGGTAATTAAAAAGAAAACAGACAAAAGCCCGCAGCTGATCGAGACGTGCGCCGAACACTAACGCCGCGGTGTTTGTACTACGTAGTGATGATATCTACAAATTCTTTCGATATCGATATAAAATAAAACAGTAAAAAAAAACATTTTTGTGAAATCAGTTTTTTTTTTAACTATAAAAAACATTAATCTGTAACCAAACCGACGTCGTCTTTAAACACGCTTTAATAGTTCAGTCAAATGTTTATCTTCATGTAAACCATATGTTTATTTAGACATACATAAGTTTTGTTTTGTTATTTATCTTTGCTATGAGACTTATAAATAATTTTTGAAGAATCAAAAAATTTACTTTAATAATCTTTAAAATAGCTTTATGACTGTTGTGAAGAAGAATTTGCTCACTATTTATTGCTTTTTCTTTTCACCTAATAATACCGTCGCAACTTATGTATTCATCTATATGTATAAAACAAAGGCAAGTTGTATTTTTTATTTCGTGCAGTACAAAGCGTATTTTCGATATATAAATCAATCGATATTTAATCAATCCCATCACTAACAAAGATCACAGACCGGTCTAGTGAGAGAGGACTTTTATCAGTGGCGACCGATACGCGCACTCCTAGACTCCCGTAATTTATTACCACCCCGTCCTATGGAATTAATCGAAACCTCCTCATAGTTCTTATTACTAACGGCATAGAACTGAAGTTGCAATTAACTAACAAGATTTTACGTTTGTACTACTGCAGTATGCTTTTGCTTCAAGTTTCCTGAGAATCTTAAGCTAATTTATGATTTTGAATATACGTTATGTTAACAAAACTTGTTTATTATGTAAAATATCAGCAGATTATGAAATAATTTATTAATATTTATTTTAACCAGTCCAATTAAGATTTAACTTGTACTAGGATATGGTTCACAATAGTTGAATGGGGAATTGAACCTACGGCCATGTTGTGCATGTCACGTAGGTCGCATCCTTACCCATTACGCTATTGACGCTTTGTTTGTAAAAAACGTTTATACTAAATATGATTATGAAGAATAGTAAATTATACATGCATAATATACACCATTATAAGCTACATAAACTTACTAAAAAATATCTCACGCCTGTGTTCCCCAAAAGGATAGGCAGAGGTGAAACTAGTGCCCCCACGTTCGTGATTCGAGCGAGTCTTTCGCCGTATCGGGGACAAATTCCAGACATCGGTCTGATATCGAGTAGAAAAAGCAAAGTAAATATATTGTAGTTCATGTTAATAAAATGTCAATATTAATAATATTCCGGGTTCAAAATTAAATACCTAAAAGAATAAAAAACCGGAGCTAAAACTAGTGTGCTCAAATTTAATTTAAATATTTTGAATTCTTGAAAATATCGAAACACTATTTTAATCACGGCCATCAATATTACGAGAAACTTAAATAAATTCATCCTTTGAGTCACAGAAAAACATAACATAGAAATTATATAAAGGATGTGTTTAAATTATGTATTTTCATCAGCAAAAGTAAAAGCCGGTTGTGAATTAGACGTGAACTGTAAGTTGAAGGCGCTCGGCGGAGGCTCTTTAGGGGATACGAACAATTTTTGGCATAAATTTACGTTAAACCACCTGCGTTACTTATCCAACTTTCATACATAGAGTATACAAATACGGACACAGTTTAAAGTATAAGTAAGTAGTAAGTAAGTATATATATTTTTTAAATAGTACTGAGAAATGCAGAATGTATAACTATTGAATGATGCGTTTCCCAGTATATTATACTTAACCAATACCAATCTAATCAGAAATGCGATTTAGCATTTGTTTTCCATTCCCACCCCAAACTTTACTTTATTACCTTCTTACCTTCCCTCAAAATAACATCTGAATTATTCTTTTAAAAATAAAACTAGTCCTAACACATCTAATACCCACAACTGAAACTTTAATTTACTTCCTCTTCTAATTTAACTGTTACGAAATATATTATAATAACATTTGTCTATAATAAAAAAAATACTGTAAGCTCTTTTCTTTCATCTATAGCAGTTGTTGCTAACAACTTTGCGGACTTCGCAATTGAACGAGCTAAAAGCGCGCCTTATTTCTTAGAGTTACTTAGGAAAATGTGATTACAGTATTGTGTATTCAATATTTGTCTTTCTTGAAACATTTCCAATGTTTCAACTAAATAACTAAAACAGAAAACTAAAATGTAATAGTAACTCATAATTTAAAAAAAAAGTCTCAGTTAATACCGTAACATAAATTTCTACTCTATATGTAGAGGAGCCTCTTAGTTAATGCAAGTTAACTTATCGCTTTGATAACCAGGCGAGTTATAATTAACCCTTGGTTACGTTGTCAAAACGCCCATTGATGTGTCACGGGCGCGCTGGTCTCGGCCCACGGTTGGCCGTCAAAGGCGCGAGATGTCGCTGCGATTGCGCCTCATGTAGCCGGCAGCCGCAAAGAGCCGCCCGCCATTAACTGATATGACAAGACTATAAAATAACCCCACCGTAGGACGGCGACGTGGGACTCGCAGTAAAGTATGCTCTACTTTAATTTTTAATTCAATTTTAAAGGAAATAGGGATCTTTGAGCTCTGCAATGCCTAACTTCAATTAATTAATATAGTAAGTTAAAATACTTCCTTTATTTTTCTTCTAGTAACCACATAATAAAAAAATTAATATAAACATTTGATTAATTTCTCCAAAAACATTATCACTATATCATATGAAAAATGTTTCTAACATAGTATATATAATAGTGCATAAAAATTAAGTAAAATAAATATTAAATAGAGCATCATTCGATGTATTATTCGCGTACCGCAGTATTTTGCGCCGTACACATATTACGGGCGATCATTTCGCATTATATTACGGCGGGCGTTGTGTTGGACCGTTTTTGCGCGGGCCGGGTATCGAACCCGGTGCCCGTGTCGATGGGCCACTAACCATAAACAACCGTCCGACACGCACCGCCACTCATAACGTATCAATTGTCTTTATAGCCGATATTTTTATTATTTATTCGTACAGCTTCTCCCTGACACCGTGGCGCAGACGAGGCGATTGCATCTGGACATCGGACCATTTTTTGTGGAAAGATATTGAATGCATGATGTGTATTTCACGCGAAAGCATTGAAAGATTTTATTTATGTTATAAATACGCTCACACCTATAACCCAGAAGGGTAACCAGAGATTACAGATTTCCATTTGATGTGATTCTGATACACATGCTCGTTGGTTACGGGTACTCTTTATATTGCCTTTCTTTAGTATGACACTTATTTGACCAAAATAAGTCCTCGTGGAACGTCTACTATAAACTCACTGCCATTGAATCAGTAGTCTTCTTTAAGCTTTATTTTGAAAAGATGTCATAATATTATAACAATTTAATTATGAAATATAAATGAGATGATTATTATTTGTATTACAAGTAATACCGCACCATGTGAACATTGCTATGTTGTGTGTTCACAAACACCGCAATGTATGTAATCTTACAATTTGCATCATTTAGAAGGTTGAGTTCGACAAATAGGCGCATTGCGTCAAAAAGTTGAGCAAACGCTTCCGTAGTAATGAGTGTGGTTGTTTTATTGATTAGATCCTTTATCACGGCGCTTTGAAATCTTTTCGTTTGAGTGTATAATTTAAAACTAAACAAGAATCAGAAATGATAATATATGCTTTTAGTTTTATTACGGTTACATCGAAGAAAATCTTAAAAATTCTTTTCAACTAATATTTAATGTAAATGAAATAATTTTCATGCATCCGTAATACTTAAACTATAAGTTCTTTAGGCACGTGACGAGATCAAACTTCTAACACAATATCATATAATAATATGACGGCGACTGTAGGTAGGTACACCTTTTTAAAAGGCCGGCAACACGTCTGCAGTGTTGAACATGTTCATGGGAGTCGATGGTCACCTTTTTGGCGACCCCGCTGCCCCTTTGCCCCCTTATAATATAAAAAAAAGAATAAATAAAAGAGTAAAATAAACCTTATATTATATGACTATCACTTTTTAACCAATGAACAGCAATTTCGTACTAAAGAGAGAGAGAGAGAGAAATATTTAAAGAAAAAGAGAAGTAAAAAGTGGAAAATCATCCCTCTGTTAAAATTTTAACTTCTTCACTAAGCTTTCTGCTTTAATATCGAAAAAAAATATTGAAGCATAAAAATATAATTTATTTTCTACAAATAAAAGTCAAACAGCTTACGAAAGCTGTCAACAATACGTACAATCGTAAACATAAAACTTTTAGCAACATTGTACGCGAATGTACCTTTAATAACGAATCAGGCGACAAAAATTCTCCTCGGAAACAAAATAACACCTTTGTTATTCGACAAGATACATTCTTTAGGTTCTAATAAAGTGTCACATAAAGTAAAATGAGTAACAGACCCGCGTGAGATACTCTGATACCGCTTCTAAGAAATACATTCGATACATTGTCGCACGACTACGCGAATAATTTACGGTGTGACATTCGTTTAACTCGTCTGCATGTTTTGTTCTTTGAAAGATTTTATAATGTTTTATTTTAATCATTTACGACAAGAGAACTGAATCTAATGACGTCATAGCTTGTGTTAATAAGGTTTACGTCATTAAGTAATCTCTTATGTCTTATAATAACTTCATCGTCCCTTCAAAACAAAAGGCCTACGAAAACATAAGACAAGAGCAGGCAATGTAAGTCTCATGTTATTGCGCACGCTTAGTAACTACAACTTTTTTACTATATAATTTAAGATTACATTTCTGTATGGTTTTTATAAACACATGAATACGACAAAGTTTGTTAGTCTCAAATTTCATAGTGCGCGAGCAACTTGGGTAGTTATTAACAAATTGGTATATGTTTACGAACACTCATAAAATTCTAAAATTCCTTAATAAAATCATATATTATATTTGCCTTCATCTTAGGAGGCAAGTCAAGTATCCATGTGCGATATATTTTTATAGCAAAGCATGAACTTTAATTAAGCCTTTGTTGTTAAATTAAATTATAAACTACATTAACAATGAAACGACAATTTTAACGATAATTCAATCAATAGTCATTTAATGACCACTGCTAGCACCAATGTTTTATCTTACTTTTATATGTCGTCTAGTAATATCAACACCTTTACTAATAAAGAAGGAGAGGTGGAAAAGGTATATGACCGGAAAAACGGTCTGTGGTGGCCCCAGGAAGCAAAGACGACGTAAGAATGCAGGGTTTGCATTCGAAGTCTTGTGTGAGAGAGAAGGCTGATGTTTGAAAAATACAATGTAACATACAATAGACAATACAGAGTGTATTTAGGTCGATAGCTTATTATTATTATAGGTATTAATCTAACTTCTTCCACCAACGATTACTATTTAAAGCCCAGTCAAACCAAGAAGGTCGCAAATTAATTTAAATTACGAGACAAAAGGGACAATGTGAATAAATATTTATTACAACGAACCCGGATCATATCTAGTGTTTAATGAATAACTAATGTAACGGTTAGGATATTGCGGACAAATTGAAAATTATCAGTATCCCGGCATCCCGGCTGCTCCCGACTTGTCCCAACTCGACCCTTGACTTAGGGACTGTTTACACTTGACGGGGTCGTATCATTATATGTATTAAGGGCTATCACCATGTTTAAGTTCCCTATAAAACACATAAGTTTACAAACTTTGACGCTGTAAATCTATACTAATTAATAAAGTTTGTTTGAACTCTCTAAACTCAGAAATAACAGCAAAAATTCATCATGTATTTGACGGCTCAACTATAAAGAAAGTTACATCAGTAAGAGGTAAATATTTTAAAGATATTAAAACTATATTCATAATTAAACAGCTGTATTTTTATTAAAGTTAATAATAAGCGTTAAAAACACATAACAATCTACTGAAGACACAAAAGTAACATTAAAATTTATGTGACAACCCTAAGTTCAACCCTTACCCTGCGGAACTCGTTTATAACATAAATGCAATTCAGCAAATTGTTATTGACATGTTAATAGTTTGGGTGTTGTCGCACGCCGCTAGATGTCCCCACTTACCTTTATAGCTGTTCAGAGGCGCTTTATGACTTTTATCACATCTTAAATTAACTAAAAAACTCTATGGATTTCTTTACATTTCGTTTAAAGAGCTAATTGATAGTTTATATCTTGATCTTCTTACGAGAAGTTATTACAATGAATGCTGGCAATATATTTTATAAAAACAAATTATAAAAGTTGCACAGCTATTTGCTTTAGGATTTATCTAAAAAAAAGAATCCAGCTCAACCCTTTATATTATTACCACAACAAGCTCTCCAATTAGGCTGGTCCGCTTCCCCGGGATTAAATTTGAGTGAAGGCCGTGTAATGCCTTATTCCGGCAATTTCGCAGGAGACGGTAATGAATTTCGCCTCAAGACATAGCTGCTGTTTGCTGGAATTATGTAATGTTGTACAACGGACTCCCAGAGAGCATCTGTCACAACCCTTTTTTGTCCGGTGACCATGAAATTTGTCAAACAACGGGACATAGGAATAAATTTAATAACATAATAAGTCGAAATCAATGACCTTTTTCACAATTCTAATCATAGCAACAAACATTGGTCATAATTTGTGGTAGAACCAAACATAATTAATTCAAAATTTTCTCAAAGAAATAATTACTAAAAGTTTTTGGATGTTCAAAACTGTAGTATTAGAAAGATCCTCTTTTTTCCCCTTTAAATCTCTCAGATATCATGATACTACCGCAGAATAATATATCAAATCTGCCTACTCCGCAAAAATAATGAGCGTGAAGAAAAGCCAGTAATAGTGTATTATGTAATGCGGTCTGGGAACTTAAGACCGCAGCCCCGTCACCGCTACGTGTGTTAACAGACGGTGTGGTCAAGAGGAATTCTTATAATATTAATGGCCTTGCTCACTTAACTTACCCTATTTTGTTGTTTTTTTTTAATCATTAAATGTTGAAGATTTTTAAATCTTCAAATTACTTTCAAGAAAGATTTATCGTCTAAACGTATTGTTTTTCATCTTAAAAATTATGTGCCAAGTTAAAAAAAATGTCTGCAATTCTTTAAAATAAAGACTAACTAACAAAACTTTATAACATTCCCCCCGCGAATTTTGTTAAGGTTATGAGAACTCTCTTTCGTAAATCAACAGCCCGAAATAACCTTTAACAGTATCTTTTACAATATCTTTTTACAATTTATCCTTTAAATAAATCACGTGTGGTCACCTCTATTCGGGGACTCCATAAATAATTCAACTCATCAAGCACCGTCGTGTCCATACCGCGACCCCGCCGGTTATTTGTACAATGTATCCGATTCTTATTAAATGTATTGATTTTTAATATTCGATTAGTGTTAATTTATTATCTATGGTATACTTATTTTTTTTAAGATAACATTTCACATATGATCATTGATATAAACTTTACTAGTGTGAAAATGGACTTACGAAATAATTATTTTGAGTAGATGTTAATATTGTGTCCACAGCGTTTTGATGAAGAAGCAAAGAGGTTGGTATTTATACAAAGGTAAGACTGGCTGGTATTAGAGAAAAAAAAACATTAGAACTTTAAGATTCTCACTTGTAGTCCCATAGCGTACATTTAATTACGTGTTATTTATGGGCTCGCCATTAATCCGCGGGCCAGGGTTGCTGCGTTAAATAAAAAAGCGACTAAAACACCAAATCTATCCCCCTGATTACATGCTGTCATGTCGCGGGCTTTTTTCTAAGCCCTTAAGACTAATTAGTCACGTTGGTTTCGTCGCTGTCCCGACTCCGCGTCCTTATTCTGATAAATTTCTTATCCATTTAGCTCAATGTAAAGAAATACTTGCGAACTAGCACAGCATATTCATATAGCTCTTTTGTTTTTAGGGGTTTATTTCGGCTTTTAACATAAATGTGTGTTAAGATAATGTATTTTCATCTACATAAGTCTCTGAGTTTCCTAAAGTAAGTTGCTTAAAAAAAGGTCTATCTATATTTAAGTCTTTATTCGTACATTTGCAATACAGGTATGGTTAGGCAGAAGTTGCGTTATTCTTCAAAAATGAACCTTATTGTATTGACACTTGATTTATAAATACACGTGTATACACGTATGCCTTTGCATGCATTTTTAAGGACGGAGATGTCAGGCATTTCAAAGTTGAATTTCTTACTCTGATATGCCCTAGGATAATGATATGATACAGTTTTTTATACAAAATTCGCAATTAATTCAATAAATTTATTTGATATTGTTACATATTGTTACAATTCTTTAGATATTTATGTTACCCGACTCAGAATAACACCGTTGACTCAAGTGTTGAACATTCATTTTCTTAAATGCGCAGCGTAATTGGCCCCCACCTCGAGATGTTGCCAGCCACAAAATTTATTGCTTAATTACCTCAAGAAAACGCGTCGCCGCCCGAACATCTCCGACAGATGTTTTTGATACGCGCGGAAAAACAAAACGGTTTAAGAATGACATTAATTAATTCTTAATGAAATTCATCTTCACCCTCCCGTGTTTTAATTTAAACTCCCGATTTATTACTTGTACAATTTGTCGCGGAGGAAACGCCCCTTAAATAATTAAAACGACACTTCGTAGTCGTACTCCCATTTATTACTGTCAGATTACATTGAATAGTTTTACATTTGTAATTCTTAAATTAAATATAATAATATGCCATTCCAATTAAAAAAACCCATTTCCTATTAATTATTGATTCTTTTATGAAGTTTTCAAAATACCAATATTTGAAAACTTCAAAAGAATATTTAAAACCATTTTTAATTAATTAATATTTTCTCTGATAGGAGTCATCATTAGCGGCATGGAAAAGAGGTTCATCGAATCTAAAATATCCATTGTCAGGTCTCTTAGAGTCTACAAAAGTTTTATGGTTCATTTGATCATTATAATTTGCTGCACTTTCATGATATTGATGGCTATTTATAGTTTTTCTATTCGCATTCCTGTTGTTGGCATTCGCTTGTTTATCCTCCTTTTTAGGTAACAACGGAGTTGGAGTTACCTTTTCCTCTACCTT
Organism: Papilio aristodemus; assembly: GCA_016277805.2. Lineage (NCBI taxonomy): Eukaryota > Metazoa > Arthropoda > Insecta > Lepidoptera > Papilionidae > Papilio > Papilio aristodemus. The sequence goes on along the minus strand of JAABKM020000013.1, from coordinate 1,402,511 downwards.
TTTATCTTTAGTATCAGTGCCTGCGATAGCTAGATCTCTGTAATTCCTTTCGTCTTTTCTTAAAGCAGCGTACGGATATCTGTTTCTAAATCTGTAATCGTATCTGCCAGTTCTCGAATAATAATCGTCATCGAATCGTCGATAAGGGTCATTTGAATAACGATACCTTAAATCCACACTCGGTGGTGTTCGAACTACTTCTGGTAGATGAGCGTAATAGATAATTCTTTTAGGTTTTCTCGGTACATAATTATCGTAACTCTCGTCGTATCTGTCTACTCTAGGACCGGGGTAGTACCTCTTACGGTCATATAAATCGTAGTAGGGGTCACGTCGGTACAAATCTTCATTATAATATCTATCTTCATAATACATACGTCGAGGATCTTCCGGGTAGTAGACCGCTTGTCTCGGATATACCGGTTTCTGTTTAAACTCATCCTCGTTCGGACGAACGAATTCGGTTCTTATGTTATCTGTACGAGTTGATCTTTGAACGGATTCTCTGTCGTTCCTGGATTCGGAAGTATCTAATACTTTATTTTGTGTGACGAAGTTAACTCTGGGCATTCGTGAGTTTATAAGATCGCCAGTCGGTTGTGGAGGCGTTAGAATGTTGTCTCTGTTGTCTCTAGTAGTGTCTTCGTTGGAAGGGAAGGGTAGTTTAACCCAGTTTTCGTTCGAAGCTCTAGCTCCCCGTCCAATTGGTTTATCCGTCACCTTTTCGGTTGTCTGATGCGGTACAGAATTCTTTTCGTCATTGGTGATAGATATTTTAGTTGTAGGATCTTCATCAGAATGCAGTGCGCTGGGAAGCCAGGGAGTGTGTTGATTTATATTGTCATTTCTCATGTCTGAATGGACATTATAATACTTTTCCTCCTCTATGACGCCTCGCCGACCCCTTACTGTGTCTGCTAATTCATCCTGTAAATGAGAAAATCATTTTATGTATGTAATTTGATATTTCGACCTTTGCGAAGAAAAAAGTTACATGTACATTACAGACACATTACAGGTGTAACTCTTTTCTTCCCATGTTTACGTATATTATATTCCTCCAAGTTTAGAGATCTTGGATTAAATCCCTATCACAGGCATTAAAATCTAATGTACAGGAACAGTAAACAAAAGTTATATTATATATTTTAATAACACTATAAAGAGCTCCAAGAGTTTCATTAGAAAAAAATAAGATAAAACTGAAGTTGGTTTAATTCCACGTATTTAAAAAAAATCTTTACATGCATGGCGCTAAGAAAGTTCACATTAGTTTTAAATAAATTAAGCATTAACTCACGTCTGTCTGTTCTTGAGACGTCGGAAGAATGTCAAAGGAAGTCGCCACTTGCAACACTACTGCGATCCAAAGGACAACCGTTGTGTATTTCTTCATATTGTGGGCCTCTTATAACAACTGAAAGATTAAAGGAGTATTTATTAAAGTACAGATTTATAATTTATGTTAAATTCAAAACTTATACTGCCTTAAAACAAATTAATCACATGTTTCTTATCATTCATCGACTTGGAAAGGAACGATTTTTTTTTTTATAATTCGAAATGTCAAGTCCGAATGAACAATGGGAAACTAAACAATCTTTGGATTATGCCAATATGGTACTGCTTACTAAATTCCATTCCGAAAATATTACCTTAAACAATTCACGTCATTGATAAAATGGCGGATACGTGATGAAATCAAACGGAAGCCAGGAAATGTCCAACAAACCATGAATGTTATTTGTCATTATTAAATCTGATGGTGGCTGATGACCTTGCAACACTTGCCCAAAATAATTACGGAAGCTTGCTTAACAAAAATAATGAAGTAATTTCAATATGACTACATATTTAAATATATTCTGTTGCGACACATAGTGTCACAAGTTGTATAAGTAATGCCTGTTCAGAAGGGGTAGACAGTACTGCAACTCCGACCATCTCTACTTTTTTCCCATGATATTAGGGGGCGATCCTATCGTAATATCAGACACAAATTCAATGAACTACGGACTGAATTTTTAAACCAATTTTGCCCGACACGGGACCGTAGTAATCATTATTAGAACTGTGCCCAACTTTAAGGGACTTTTAAAACAATGTTGGACCTTCCCATGATTTAATATTGTTGTCAGACGGACCCGATGCCCGTTCCGCTCCGAGTGTCCATTATCAACAAAACTGCTATAAATCGATTGTCAACGTACTATATTGTTCCATTGAATTTTAACAAAAAGGTACATCGACCTCGTTTCATCAAAGCCAAGAATTTCTTTTACGTATGTTATGCAGTCAATCGACAATATGACTACCGTGTAAAATATTGTTGTAGTGTTTTTTTATTTTACTATTTTTTGAGATTTACATAATTAAATTTTACATTTTTACTTTTTTCTAATTGAAACTGTATAAAATGTTGTGTCTATACAACTCTTTATCTTGCTAAAACCTAACCTCAAAAGTCTAAAGCGTTTTCCTAATGACAATGATCTGGATATTCTCTGGCTTGGATATTAATTATTAAGAGTAAAAACATATATTAAGGTAAAGATATTATAATTAATACCTATCTGGTTAAACAAATATTTAAGTCGCCATGACGCAACTTACTAGCTAAGGATCATACTCCCCACGGAAAGAAATATAACAAGGGTGTACGGAACAAACTAATCTTTAGCATACAGCCGCGGAACCGAACCGAAACCGAGCCGTTGTGTCATCCATTGCGTTGTTTCATTTGAAATCTATGCTAGTTTTATATTTAACACCGCATTGAATCACACATACGCTTTAGTTTCAGTTCAATTCCGCGACTGTATACTATTTACTATACCTTTGTGTGTACTTGGACTCCGTGTAAAAGAGACAATACCAAGAAGGTTTTAAATGAATTTTTCCTCTATAACTGTTAGTAACAGTGAAACTAACACTAATATTAAAATTTAAAAAAATCACATTGATTAACAATATGGAAATTTAAGTTTGGTTTCTATTACAAGTTTTAACACTATAAAAATGTTATTAGGATATATTACTTACGGTTGCATAATCCCGAAATATTAAGCCGACTGCCCCGAGTGTACACAGCGCAATGGCAGGCCTCTGTCGACCCCAGCGACATCGGTCACGGGTCGTGAACGTTTTGTCTGACCGGACGTTGACGAAACGCGTTTCCACTACACGCTGTGAAAGTTCATTGAACACTCAAAATGAGTGAGCATTCATTTTACGAACCATAAAGTATTTTATTTAATATTGATCAAAACTATATTGCCTTCAAAGTTTTGGATCTAACTTACATGATATGAATTCGATACTTATTCAGCTTACACCTGAAGTAAGTAATTGATTTTCACACACAAAATAAAAACTTTCTAATTTTTATGGTCTGCTATAGAATAATACATCTCAACTTCAACAACTAAAATATTTTTTTTAATACTTTCAACAAAAAACTTTATTGAAGAGTTTTCCTAAACTATTATGTACGCGAGTGAAGCAAGGGCGGTTTGCTAGTATGATACATAAAACGGTCATATACGACATCTAAACAATCCTTTTTTTAAATAATCAACAATGGAAACGTGCACATAACGGTATTGCTTCAAAAACCATTCAACAATATGGCGGTATATCCGCGTCGCGCATTGCCTCTCGTGTTCAATGGATGTGCGGCCACTGTGTAACAGATATAGTATATTGTAATGATAATTGTGTTCTTTGTTTTAATTATTTAACATATACTGATAACTGATTACGAGGAAAACACTTTGTCATCTCATAGACGTGTCAGTTTTTAAAAAAATATGTATAATTCACGTCTGTGCTCCCCATAGGGCTCTGCCTACCCCTTTTCGAAGAAATCCGATCAAATGTAATTTCAAATCGGATTAAACCGATGCGGATTCTGGAGCGATCAACTCTATGGAATATCGGGTTTAAACCTCAACCCAGTAACAATGAAAGAGTTTGTTACAAATGATATCGATATCTTTGAGCACGTGGTTGTTTAGTACGGTTAAACCTTGTTTCATACGATTATTTTAATCGATTTAAAAAAAATCGATGCATTGAAATTCTATAGAGCTTAAAAACTTTCTTAAATTCAAAAAGTATACGCTAAATTAATAAAAGGATAAAACAGCGGGAAATAAAACGAAACAATTGTATTAGTGTATAAACTTTTAATACTATTATTGTTCAGCTTGCATTACATTTGACAATTACAACTCAAATGGAATACGCGAAAATATAAACGTCACAAGAGACCATAAATTAAAAGATAAACCATAGAGTTAACTAAAACTTTTCTCATAGAAGCTCAAACGTACTCGAGTTAAGGCATCCTTGTTAGCACTTATTTAATACATAAGCTAGTATTCAAAATCTACCGTTTTAATTTTAACTGTTTACGAATTAAAATTAACATTCCTAACATTTAAAAATATTTGAAAACATGAAAGGGCAACACCATCAAGTGTCACCAACATGAAAAAAAAATCTTCGTAATGAACAAAAATAATTAATGGTATATTAAATCTTTTTAATTCAATAATGATAGACAGAAGCCACTATTCGCAGAGCTAATTATCATTTAAAATTCAGATTTTAGTTTGTTACGTAAATAAGTCAAAAATTATATAGAAATTAAGTTTGCATAAAAATTTATTCGTACTTTGGTCGTAAACAATTAAAATATGTGTGCGGTAGATCTGAGAGGTATAATGGATAAAATTGAACAAATACTATTGACAACATTAATCTGTTTACTTAAATGGTGTAAACTGTGACATAAATTACCAGCCATACAAACATACTTCCCTTATCATCACAACTGTTGATTTAATTAGTGGTTTAATTTTAACTTTATTTAGCTACGTTCATATTTCTTCATGTGTACCGAAACTGAAGTACATACAGTTTATTATTTCACCATTTACGGTAATGATATTAAATTGATGGAGTTTCGCTTCACGCCTCTATTCATCTCAGCGGTAGGCAGAGGTGCAAATAGTGCACCTACATTCAGTAGTCCTATAAGATAGGGTGGGCCTGTCGCCATATCGAGCACAAATTCCAAACAAATATCAAAACCCAATATCATTTTCGCGATTCGTGATTCAAAGTTTGGGATTTTATTTGACTGCAATTTAAAATGATTTATTGTGTGTATTTTAGGGAATATAAAATTCGAATTCGTTAGACATTAGTTTTACAAAAACTATTTAATGTAGTGTTGTTAGCATTTGCAACAATTCTATCCATGAATGCGAGCGTTAACCTAACAAGGGGCGAGTCAGTCCTGCCCCGCGGCCATGGCGGCGGGCGCGGCCGGCTCCTTGTCCGACTTCTTCTTGGAGCCGGACACGATGTCGTCGATCCTGAGGATCAGGATCGCGGTCTCTATCGCCGTCTTGTAGATCTAAAACCAGAAAAACATTTATTAGCATTAACTAAGGATCGGGACAAAATACGTTAGAGAAAACAAGTTACTTTATCATCTTTTTAGACTCAGTTTTACGAATCGTTCATCTGTGCGAGGTGTACCTGCATCTTGACAGCGAGCGGTTCCCAGATGCCCTTGGCGGCCATGTCCACTATCTCGCCGGAGTCGCCGTCGATGCCGGCCGAGGCGGCGCCCGCCGCGTGCCGCGCGCGCAGAGCCGTCAGCGTGCGGATCGTGTTCGCGCCGCAGTTCTGCGCCAGCGTGCGCGGTATTATCTCTGGAAAGTCAAACAATGTTGTAGTAACGTATAATAAGTGTGTGTGGTATTTGAATCTGATATTTTTTTTGATTCCGATTGAAAATTACGTTGAAAAGAAAATATTAATTAATTATTATAGACTTGTTTATTAAGTTGTAATACTAAAAACACAATCTTTATGTGAAAAGAGAAAATGTAAAAGTCCTATCATAAATTACTGATACACTAAATGACATAAGTTACCGAGCGCCTGCGCCACGGCGCGGTAGGGCGTGTTGTGGGCGGCGTGGGCGGCGAGCGCGCTCGACACCGCCATCTCCACCGCGCCGCCGCCCGACACCAGGCGCGGGTTCAGTACCTGCACAATACATTCGTTCCTCACTTCACTTCTTTTTGAGCGCACACTAATTCTGGAAAGTTGTCAATCCAGTTTTTTATACTCCCTGCCCACCTCCTTGTCTAGAAACTCGTCATCTTTAATTATTTAGAAATCCCTTTTGGAGCACAGCGTGCCCCCGCGTGCCCCTGCGTGCCCCCGCGTAACCCCACAAAAACTAGTACTTGTACTAGAACAGAAATGATTACCACATACCAAATTCTTGGCGACGTGTAAGGCATCTTGAAGGTTTCTCTCGATTTCATTGAGCACATCTTTTGATGCGCCGCGAAGGAGAATCGTGCACGCCTGGAATAAGATAAATACTATAAATTACATATCTCACGCCTGCATCCCCCAAAGTGGGTAGGCAGAGATGCAACTAGTGCACCCACAATTGGCTATATGTTTTTGAGTTATTTTTTGTATGTTTGTTTTTAGAATATTGGATTAAAAAAATACTACCCCGATATTATCCTGTTTTTATTTTATGAGTAAAAAAAATATTTCAAATGGAAATTATAGAAGTAACGAAGCGCCAATAGCGTAATGGATAAGGATGCGGTCTATGAGACATGCACCACATGATTGTGGGTTGACTCACTTTAGGATTCTTGCAGTCGGTGATGAATGTGAAGTACTCGTCACCAATCTTCTTGACCTCGAACCTGCCGGCGGCGGTGCCCACGTCGCTCTCTTTGAGCTCCTCCGTCCGGTTCACTATGGTGGCCCCGCACGCCCGCGCTAGGCGGTTGTTGTCCGTCTTACGTAACCTGTAACATACATCATCATTATATTTTAAACGGCTATGTATCGCATCCCTTGTGTTGATGAGGACAACCCTAGAGCTATATCAGACGCAATTCCAAAATCAACGTTACTTAATATCGCTGGGGTCCCGGGTTCGATTCCCGGGTCGGTAAAAATGATATTGGGTTTTTCAACTTGATATCAGGCCGGAGTTTGGAATTTGTGCCCGATATGGCGATAGGCTCGCCCCCTATCACATTATGCGACGGAAAACATATGGCGAAATGTGAGTGCACTATTTGCACCTCTGCCTACCCCTTCGGGGAATACAGGCGTGAGATATGTATTTTTTTTTAAACTACCTGTGATTTAAACCTAAGACTTCAACAATGCAATGTCTATGATATATCTGCGCTACCAAGACAGTTTATTTATTAACTAACTAATCCTGCTATCATTCACTATCAGATTTTTTTATTGGAGAAGGTGTAAAGAGCAAGTGTACACCTAATGTTAGGTGACCACTAGACATCTGCAACAACCAAAAGAGTTGCAAATACGTTGTCTACCTTTGGACAGGGGAAGGGATCAACTAACAAAGGATAATTCCTTTTCCTCTTAATACCCTCCTCTTTCATATCCTCTTCTCCAAATGCTGAATACTGAAGTACTTGGCGAAGCCTGCCTCCAGTAGCGAACCATTGGTTTACCCTTGTTCTTACCTGCGGATAGCGGTAATACCAGCTGTGACCAGATAGTGCTGTGCCAGGTCCGACACACCCTTCTCCGTCACCACCAGATCAGGCTTCAGAGCAATGATCTCTTCGCACTGACGCTTCACAAATTCTTCTTCCAGTTGAAGCAACTTAGTAAAGTCCTGTCATACATAATTAAGTATTAAGTTATCTTTTCTTATTCCATAATAACTATTAAGTTTTAAATGACTTGTTTACACTTTCACTATTAATACGGATAACCAAACCTTACCAAACTTTACGGATTTTGTAGCTTTAATTTTTTTTTTAATTTCCTACATATCAACCAACTTGATATAAAGTGCTTGAAATGTCGAGTATTTTCAAATGGTTTAATTTCTCGTTATGTCTCTACGGTCTCATTTATGATAATTCCCAACTCACCTGATCACCAAAGACTTCCACATTAGTTTGACTCTCCCCCTTGTTGTATTCCAACGAGCAGTCGAGCAGGACAATGCGAGGATTCTCAATGTAGCGTTTCATCTTGGGGTGAGTCACGTCTTTGTTGAACATTACTCCGTTAAGTACACGGGACTCCTCAATCGTACCGCCGGGAATCTTTTCTACCTTAGCGTAGCTGGAAAGAAATATGCCTTAAATGTACATTATCACTCAGTCAGTAATTGTCAAAGTGACAAAGCTAATCAGCGACTAGACGAAACTGAAGAGCACCAAAGGTCACACTACTTACTTCTTAATATCAACCTCAACTCTGCCGTTGTCCACAATGGTAACTGTATTAACAGCATCCAGGGCAATATCCACAGCAAGTTCCGCCCAGCGACCTATGTACTTGGTGCCAATGCAAGATCGGATCTGGAATTTAGATTAATAATACATGATCTGTTATACATCAAGGCATTTCTCCCTGAAGGTGTAGGCAGAGTTGATATTAGTGCATCCACATTTTGTATGTTGTCCCACAATTTTATAGATATGAATAGTATCAATGAATAAAATTATACTTTACTAGTCTGAGTAATAAAAGTTGATAAGTTTTTTTTTTAATCACTATCAAGCCTATTTTGAAAAAAATACTAAGAACACATTAATTTTAACATCAATAAATATTATTAAAGTATCAAAATGGATTATTAAGTATTCTCTTAAAAATGCGATTGGAATCTGAATAAAGAGAAATTCTAATGCTCTTTTTAAGTTCGAAATATCATAACTTATGACTTACCACTTCTTTCAACTTATCTCTGTCATTCAAATCAATGGGGACAGAAATTTTTTCTTGAAGCAGTTTGACCGCATCTTCCAAAGCCTGACGGAATTCTCTAATAATAACAGTAGGATGTATGTTCTGAGCCAGGAATGGTTCCGCTACAGCTAGAATCTCTCCAGTTAGAACTATGACCGAGGTTGTGCCATCACCAACCTTAAATACAAATATAAGTCATAAACTACACTACACTACAAAATTAACTATTTAAAAAATCTATGCATTTATTTTTTTATGACTTACAATATGTTAACATATTTATACTATTTTTATAAGGTGGAAATATTTGTTTGTCCTGCATTAATTCAAAATTGCTAAACCTACTTTAAAAATCTTTTACTAATTGAAAGCCCTTTAAACAATCATTTAACATCAATTGACATGGTTATGGGAAAGTGACAAACAGAAATATGAAAATTATAATATGTAGTATCCTTCATATCAGGTTCATCATGTACAATGAAGTTCATAAATGAATAAAAATAAAATTACTAGTCATAAAATTAATGTACGTCTAAGTTAAAAATTGAATGAACATATTTTAAGACAATAAATCTAACCTCTTCATCTTGTGTTCTCGCAATTTCTATCATTGACTTTGCTGCTGGATGTTGTACTGTGATCTCGCGAAGAATAGCATTGCCGTCATTTGTCATTACAATACCACCCATCGGGTCCATTAGCATTTTTAACATTGCTTGTGGGCCAAGGCATGTTCGAATAACGTCCGCTATCGTCTGAAATACACATCGGAAATGGTTAAAACGATGTTTTATATTTAACTTATAACGAAAATAATGTTATACAAAAGTTTTAGATATCATTACTTTTCCAGCGCGTATATTATCCAATTGTACCTTCCGACCGGAATCACGTTTTGTATTTTGGCCTGGAAATAATTTTTACAATAAATAAATGTAATAAATAAAGCATCATAGTTAATAAGAATACATTTACTTACTCAAAACTAAAATCGGTTGTTGTCCGAACATCGTAAATAATTGAATTTATAAGTAAATTACTTTGATATTGTACGAAAAGACCGATTTTATTCTCAAAATCGCGTGGTGCAGATGATTAATGTGTGTTGCCAGCGTCTTACAAAATCTTATTTTTTTTAACTATTGTCTTTACTTTAACCATAGACAAATAAAAAAACAAAGCACTTTTAATAAAATCTTTTTTTGTGTTAATCCAATGTTAATCATTTGTCACTAACATTAGTTTGTAATTTTTGAAATTATTTCTAGGATAGAAAAGTGATCTTGTCAAAATATAATATGCATACATTATATTTCACTGTCTCGGAAACGAATTCAACGATTTGGATGGATTTTTAATAATAAGGTAAAATATTTTTTTATTTGTCTGTAATAGTTGCCCTATCTGTAAAACCGCGAAGTTTAACAAATAGTACAGATTAATTTTACAGCGCCATCTCTGAGCCATTGCCGGCATTAGATAAGAAATTTATTGTCAAAATGTATCTTATGGTAAAAAAATCTAAGAATGGCAATAGATGTCATTATTCGAACACTAAAATCAAAATTTTTCCTTTTTAAAGTATTCATAAATAATTATTCCTCATTCCACTTGATCATTATAGGAAAAGTCTACATATAACAGTGATCATTAAACATCGGGATTTTAAATTTTGGTTGAATATTTCATGATATCATATTTTAATTTATTTCAGGATATGTTATGGTTTTTTTTAACCTTCATATATGCTTACTTCACCGTTATTCGTGCGATTAATAATCTACTGTATAAATCATTTTCAAAATTAATAAATTAAAAAACGGTTAGCTTGTTTTAAAGTTTAATTTTTAAATTGAATCTACAGAGTTATAAGTTAGTACATATTTAAATTTTATTAAACAAACTTTGCGTTTTACATTGATTATTTAAGACTAGAAAGTTTTTTAACAAGACATTTAACAAATACCACTATAAGATAAATATTAACGAATATTATAATCCCTATTATTGTGTCTAGTTATTCAGAAAGTTATTTACACAAACCTAATTATATACAATCTAAAAGTTAAATTGAAGTGACTAGTGATTAAAATATACATGACTATTTGAGTATTTGGTTTAAGTAAAAAGAATTTAATTCACTCCCACTTAATCTATGATATCTTCATCTAAGTCGGATGAGTCATCTTTGGTTTCTTCATTGTCATTCGATTTTTGAACTTCATGATTTTTCGTATTATGTAACTTTTCGTACAGGCCTTTTAAATTTTTCATTATATAAGAAGTACCATTGTTACCCGCGTTTATGTTATGGTCGTAGTATTTATTCGATGTGTCTGTTTGATCTCGAATCGGTACGGAAAATGCCGAAACGTGACGAGGTCTTTGCCCCAAATCTCTAACGATTCTCTTTTCTGCGATAGACTCTTCCGGGCGAACTTCCTGTGGTAAGTTAGCGTCTATTCCTTCGGTGGCGGTTCTTTTTCTATCGTAAATATGTCCAGAGACACGAAGATCGATAAAAAAATTTAACGGATCAACTCCAAACTGCGGGTTATATAAAGGTGGATACCACATCGGTGGGGGTGGGGGTAGAATGAGATTCGGTGGCGGCACGCTCTCCGGATTCCTGGTGCAGGGTGACGGTTTCGGTAATTCTTCAGTTCCGACGTCGACGTAGGTGGATTGTCTCCCTGGAGGTCCGGGACTCCCGCTCGACTTTGCCTGATCCAATTTCGGGGAATGTTTGTCCACTGTGAGTTCAAGCGGGACTTCGGGTCTTGTTTCCGGTTCCTTTTTCTCTTCGTCTCGCTTCGGCCAATCTCGTCGCCATTCGGTTTCGTTTTCGGCGAAATATTTGTGGGCGCGGCGCTTAAAGCGTCGATGGTATTGCTGCGGTCGACAGCCGTGCCTGGCGTTTACGAACGACCTGAGCATTTCGCTGAAGAAGAAAGCGTGTGGCTGAAGAGGAAGCGCGCTGTAGAGATACGGCGGAGTCGCGGCAAGAAGCCGGGACACGAGTTCCGTGTTCCTCAGTTCCCTAACGTGGGTCTTAGCCGTTTCCGCCGGTTTCTCCTCTTGAACGGAATTCATTTTCTGAAACGAAATTAAAATGATTTTAATATTTTCTCTCCTATCTTTATTATTTGAGTGTCATCAGGGGCTCGACGCAGAGGAGATGCATTTCATTGAGAGTGCATTCACTCGAAGAGGGGTGGCACGAAATACTTTTATACGATGAGATTGGAACCTTAACTAACATTTATATTTTAGATTTATTACATGAAAATATTCTATTTCTTACTAAGATAATGAACAGTACAATATACTGTTATCTTTTTATATTGATTAATAAATGCAGCAAATTTTTGAAATCAATTTATTTTAAGCTTTATATATAAAAATGTATTATTAACCTATTTTTATACCACCTAATATTACAAATTATTCTTATTTCTCTTTCATTAATGTCTTCAACAAGCCCGTTTTTTATCATAAAAATTTACAAATATTTATTATTTTTGAAAAAATATAGATAACTTAATATTCAAGATTGACGACATAAAAATCGTACGGTGTAAGGGCGCTCCGTGCTTGCACTTAGGCTGAGATAGTCCGTCGGTGATTATGGCCGGCTGCGCGAACAATACCGTATCGTTATAACTATAGATGAATGTTTATTCGTAGTCATGGTATCTCTATTGACATGAATAAAAAAATATCTTTCTCTATGGTGACTTTTTGAGATCATTAACGACTTCGAGCAATGTAAATCGGAATTTATGATTATTAAAAACATTCACGCCTGTGTTCCTCAAAAGAGGCTAGGCTGAGGTGCTTGTTCACTCAATTTTCGCCGTATGTTTTTCTGTCCCAGGATAACAAATTCCAAACTCCGCGCTAATATCAAGTTAAAAACCACAATATCTTTCTTGCCGGTTTACAATCAGTCTAATAATATAATTATAATAAAGAAAAATTACTGCAATTTTTATACAGATTCAATACACAGGCTACGAGTACTTTGACACACAAGAGACAACAGTAAAAAAAGGTTTTACCTTTGTTTTTGTTTTTTAATTCAATACACTGTATGCGTATGATGGTATAGTGATGTGGGGGTACTCGATGCCGCTCGGTGCGGCTGTCGACATCGATTTTTCAGCTCACTGCTGTTTTATTGCCAATATTCGAATGACTCTGATACATCCGTATTCAGACGGCTCATGCAAATTTATTTTGATTTTTTTTATATAGGACAGACGGATATGGTTCTTTGCAGTAAGAGCTCTGAATAAGGATTCATCATTAGTCAATTATTATCATTAATAACTAATTTCGATGAAATCTTAATGATTCGGAATTCATTTCATTACGTTGAAAATCGATTAAATATGAAATGTTTGTTTTCCCAATAGAAATATTGAAATTAATTTTTTCCCTATGTTTTAACAATGACAACAATTGTAAAATAATTTAATAATATTCCTTTTAACCATTGTAACTACAGTGACAATAGTCTAATGGCGGATTGGATTGGAACCCAAAACCATGTTTTTTGTCCTCCACGACCATTGTAATTTAAACAAATTTCATGATTTTGCTTGCTTTTCTAACAGAATTGATCGATGAAATAAATTTAACCAAGAAGAAAGATTCAATTGAAAAACCACAATTTAAGTCACACAATGGAAGCCGTAGAACTAATGAGGGCTTCAAATGATAGGAATTTAATGTAACATTAGCATACCATTGAACGAGTTGAGTGAAAACGATACGAGTACATCGGATTTGCGTGACAATACGCGCCCGGGGTGCCGTGTTCACAATAAATTCAGAGTGGCGTATCTCTATTCAAACTGTTGATACGGAGCGTGAAGCGGGATGGATTCTTACGTGCGACGGCAAACATGACGGCTACACCCCCAGCCTCCCCTACGCCTTTTTATAAAACATTTTTTTTTCATCGTTCATACAAATCGCATTACGTTAAAATTCGGTTCCGCTGTTTAATGATGTTGGTAACAAGGATTAAAAATTTGTATTACCACTAATATTTATTGAAGCTTATTAAAAATAAGGTTGTTGAAAATAGGTTAAATACGTAATAAATCCTAAGCAAGAACAATGTTAAATTAGTGTAATTTTAATTAGGAAAAAGTAAACATTGCGTTAAAAATGGATTTTAGAATGTAGCAAAGTGTATATTATGTACTTTTTAAAAGACAAGTTTGGTAAAATATAGCAACATCCGTTGTCCGTCCATCCGTACATGAATAAAAGAGGAAATCTTTTAAAATAAAGGGAAGAAAGTTATACAATTATTAGACCACGATAAAAACAAATGAAAATATCTAAGCGAGCACCCAACTACCCACGAAATTATCAATACAGGCACTGAAACACCAAAAAAATACAGGCGACCATTTTAAAAGAGCATAAAAAATTCAATTAGGCATCCGAAGAGCTACGCTAGCCTCGTCGAATGCAACGGAAATTCTATTCTTAACAAAAAAATATCACTGTATTTTAGACCTTATGTGTACCACGTAACATGTTACCGATGTGAAAATGTTCGACGGAGAGTTTTAATAAAACCTCTTTGGTTATATTCTTTTTTGTACTTTTAAAATTAAAAACGTCTGCGTGCCAAGCCTTTAGCGGTGTATTGTTAAAGGAAACCGCAGCGGCAATTTGGCGGTAAATAATATGATTGTGGAGGTGTGCCGGCACACGGCTGTGAACGTTAATTTCCATATTAAAATCGTCACAAAGGAAGCAGATTCAAAAACCTAGCCGGTGGCGGGTGGCGGAGCGATGTCGAGGAGTAACGAACATGTGAGTTGATGTGGCATTTTTAAAACTTCATCTTATAATAACAATGTCACATTCCAATATCAAAAGCTCTTTATACTATTATATTCTTATATAATATACAACTAGTTTATTAATATTTCACAATTTTTTTTTTTTCGTTTTGCATAGATGTGTATTTTTGCTCCAATACCTGTAGGATAATATTTCAACCTACTGATCAACCTTGTACCCTTTTAAGTATTCATATATGATTCCAATTTGAGTAATCTTAGACAATTCATTAATCATTAACAAAGTGTTTTTTCTTTTTCATAGAACTTTATTTTCAAGTAATTTTTAAGGCAAATGTAAAAGTACAAAGATATTATAAAGAAGACTATTAACCAAATAAACTGTCTATTGAAAATTTCATAACATTATTCCTATAAAAACATTTATTACCGCATCCATCCGCTTCACGTATTCGCACATCGGTAACATCACAAACAATATTGCGCTCAGATACCGGCGGGGGATGATAATCGCGTCAAAACGCACGTGAAGTGCCGAGGGTGAGGGGGGGGGGGTCGGCGGGAGAGGGGGTGCTAAGCCGGTGACAGCTTTAAAACCTACCCGATTATCCCGCCGAGTGTACTCCAGTCTGAGAGACAGAGATTTGATTCATGCCTTACTTTGTGTACTCTGTTCATGGTTGGCAAACGTACTGCAATTTTCATTCTTTGTTAAATTTTCATGGCAAAATCTTAAAAAAAGTTTTCATTACATTGCATTACGTGTAATTTTGGAATGAAAGGTGAAAACTGTTTGCCTTCCCGTCTCTTAAAGCGTGTCGCGACGTTAAATAAAAGCGTGTTTTGTTACCTATAATAATAATTTAAAGTAAAAAAAAAACACTGTTATAACCTCAAATATCTATCATTAAAAATAAACAAAAAAAGTAATAAAACATCAGGATCACAGAGAACCTTAAATTTAACGATATAAATTCTTTAATTATATAATTTCTCGACGAGTTTTGAAATCTTGTGATATGAAAATTTTTTTAAAAAAAATACACGAACACGACAGACAAAATTACAAGCTCGGCGTCACGGTCCACTTAACAGGCGGCTCATTCGACCAGAAATATGAACGCAGGCAATTTCCTAGTAGATCAACTCGCTCGATAACAACTATATTAACTCGCCGCGAACGAAAGTACGAATGAGTGAATGTAATGGAGTCTGAATGAATGATTGAGTGTCATTCTCGTAGCGTGTTCGGCTGGAGCGAATTAATAAACACGAATAAATATTTTGATCTCGTTTTTAAATAAATAACTAAGTACTTTATTACAAGAATTATTATTCAATTTTTTTTTATAAGGTGGCAATCGTGCAAGTGGTACACCTAATTGTGACCGACCCATAGACACCACCAACTTCTAAGGGATATAGTCATAGGAAGGGATCAACAGAAAAAGGATAATTCCTTTTCCTATTGATCCCCTCCTCTGTCATATCCTCTTCCCCTTTTCATCCTTTCCTTGTTAGAAAAGTGTGGGAAGGAGAAAAGGATCAGAGTTGGGCCTCCGGCACCTCACTCATCAGACGAAACGCAGTATATTACTTCACGCCTGTCTTGTGTGAGGTCGTGGTATTTCACCGGTCGAGCCGGTCCATTCGTGCAACTGATGTTGTTGTTGCTGGCTCTACCACTGTTAAATATATCAATTATACTTTCCATACAAAAATTAAAGAGAGACACGTGTACCTTTGAAAGACACAGGAACGGAAATTCAATACGTATGTAACAATATGAGGGTCCTAGTTTGTGTAAATAAAAAAGAAGATATATGTTTATATGATTTTATTTGCATCATAATAGTCCTTCGAATAAGAATTCTATAGACTGAGAGTTAAACAACCATCGCGTAAGTTTATTTATTTACTTATTTATAAATTACATTTACAAAAAAGAAAAAAAATTACAGATAGTGCAGGTGAAACAAAAACAAAAGTTTACAACTAATATTATCACTTGAATTATCTAAAGGTCACATTATGTTAAGTCTGTTTTAAGTATTTACGTGTAATTGGGTGTTTGATTAATTATGTACATGAATTTTCTCATTTTTCATTAATTTTGTATGCTCAAAACGACTGAAAGCACAACGAACGACGAATAAAACATCGCAAAATTGATGTTGAAATTCTATCTTGGAATCTTCAAGATGTTTTATATTCAGCACTCTTTTATTTTATTTCCTCCCGGAGCCTAATAAAAGCCTTATCGTATCGCGCTGCAACAATAGCAAACTGTCGTCTACGCTACGTCAAAGTAGAACATGGAGCTAAGAAATTATGGATATGGTCGTAAATTTTTGTACACATTGAAATATTTTAATACTATTTTTATTATAATAGCAAATAATTCAATTATTCACTTAAAAATTTAAATGTTCTTAGGTTCATAAGTAGATTGTTATGTTTTCTCGTTCAACTTCGACCAGCATGCACGACAGTATTCCGGTTTAGTGCGTGCAGTAATTCATCAAAAAGGGTTATCCGTTATCGTATCCCAGCAGAGCGACGGATATGACCGTAACGCACGATTAGTAGTCGTGCGTTATTAATATATTTAAGCCGCCGTTCAGCTAGTATATCTGATTATCAATAATATAATTCAATAAGATTGTTGAGATAACCTACTGCATTCATTGTGACTGACATAATGTTTACTCGTGTCAAGAGGAAAGGCAATAAGTAATTATTTTAAAATAATGCCGTATCCATTTTGTATAAGACCTCATACTTTTGACATTGTTATTCATAGCTACGTGGCGGAGTTTCTTTGTCTATTTGGAGTACGGTTTACTACACGCGGCGCTACATTACGTTGTAGACATCTACGTTTGACGAGTGACGCGTGCTACGATATTGCTACAAAATGCACGAGATTCACTCGATATCATTTATATTTTTTAAATGAAAGTGATAGCAAAAATACTTTCACTACATTTTACACTACACCTAAAAAACACTGGCCACTTAAAAAGCATAAAAGAATAAAAAAAGTTGTCTTTAAATGAAATACAGATTAAATATGCTCACGGAGGCTGTTTTTTGAATTTACATTATGGTATGTATAACTGAATACGAAATGCGATGCTCGTAAATCATGGAAGACGCGTTACTGGAGCGCGGTGAGTGAATTTGCTTGTAACAGTCGATCAGCTACGACTTGCCGACATACGATACGCATCTACGAAAACATTTAACAGCCTTATGGGGTTGACAATTACTTTACCATTTTTTATAAAAAAAGATTAAACAGAAGTAGTAAAGTATATATATGCAATTTACTACCTTAATGTTTATTTAAAGTTTGACATGAGAATTAAGTTATATTTTTGTTTTGATTATGAAAAATTTATTTGTTTGAATAAAAGATTCAAAGTATTTAGATGACGCAATTAGTGCAATGGTTAAAGGTACGGACTACGAGACATGTACTACATGGTCGAGGGTTCGAATCCACTATTCAACTTTTGTGAAACATAAGCCTCAGCCTGGTATACACTATTTAATAGCAGCCTACTCACTCGTCTCTTGAAAGTACCTATATCTTTGGAATACACTGACGCTTGCAACTTAACTGATACGTAGATATTAAACGTAGGGGACGAGATACGACTCTAGACTGAGACTAAATCCGTTAAATCTAATGAGCAAACAGCACGCGAACGAAATTGAGTCTTGTGTTTGCTTTGGGGGACTTACCTTGCATACGTCAACATCGGCCCTGGCTCCCTTCCTCACATGTTAAATGTATCCATAGACAACGAAGCCATGAATAATTAAACGTAAAAAATTATTAATTTTTTGCGTCAACGTGAATTCCATGATGTGTGTGCAACATGGTAGATGACAAAATTCGATGCTTTCAATAGATACTTGGATGGTTCGGTAACAATTAATTTGGTATAAAAATTATGAATCTAAAAAACGACTTTAAAATCATATTTTAAAGTTTTTACTTCTAACATTAGTCTACAATGACTACCTATATTTTTACCAACTTGATATTATTTGAAACAAAATCAATAGTTTTAAATGAACTATAAGTAATTTAAAAATCTTCTATGTACCTATACTAATAAATTTTTCCATATTACAACGAAAATAGTTCAAATCTTATATCAACGTGTAAATCAAAGTCGTAGGGTATTTTAAATAATTTACCCACTTCAATTTAAATCGTCGCGCTCCCTTTTCAATTCGGCGCGCAACGGTAAGCTGTGTTCACAATGATTGTGGATCTCGCAACAATGGGGCCGGCGCGGGAAACGGCCTGAAACCTATTGTTTGTACCTCCATACGACGCGGACACGCTTTAAAATACGCCCGGATAGTTACACTACGCGAAGTATGACTACAAGTTTAACATACTAACCAGACGAACCGGTGACAGTGGAGTATACAGAGATAATAGCATTCCATTTCTACAGTCCTGGTATACTTAATTACACATCACACGATAACTGGTTCGTTTGGAAAAGAAAATACGGTAATATAGAAGCAAATTTATCAACATAAGTGATACGCTCACCCCCTATCATATCACCTCCAGCCTATCCCTTAGGGAAAAAAAGGTGTTGGTGTGTAAGTTTTTAAGAAAGACATTTTACAAATGGAATGTTATTTTCCTATCTGTATTTTCCTTACATGATACACAAACAAATACTTTCCCTTATTGAACGTCGTATCACGTACTCGTCACACGGAAATCGTACACTGAATATGTATATACACACATATATAAATCACCGGCGCGACTTCAAACGACAACGCACTCGCAAGAGCCATCTCAGAGTTTGACGAGCGCGTTATGGACTCATTAAAGATACGAATTAACGAGATGTGTTGGTGTTCATAACATATTTACTTTGGATTATCTCTCTACTCTCATCCCAATTTACATAATTATAGCAAACTATATTGATACAATAAAATAGATATCAAATAAATTTCTTTCTAAAAACTGATTACTAAATTATCTTGTTTTTTAAAATAAAGAAAAAAATATACCTCACCCTGAGTTACCTAAAGTGTTCATTAGCCTTTCGCTGTAACTGCCTCAGTGGCACAGTTCTATTATAGTATGACTACAATGCTGAGGTCCCGGATTCAAATATCGAATTGGGTAAACTGATATTGGGTCTTTTCAACTCTGTGTCAGTCTGGAACTTGGAATTTGTTGGAATAATTACATTATGGGACGGAAAAACATATAGCGAAATGTGAGAAGTTTCTTCTGGAGCAAATGTGAGAACTTCAGGAAACATAGACGTGAGATATGTTCTTTTTTTATTTTAAAAGACAAGATAATTTAGTAGTAAGTTACCGTTTAACTTAATATTGTATATCACTCACTTCCTTGATGATCCGTAGCATATGTACCTCCCTATTATACGACCGCAAAATTAATTCGAATACGCATCTCCAATTCAAACAATAAGAGCGATGACAAACCGGAATACCTTCAGATCTCATCTCTAAATATTCCGACGAAATCTTAATCCGTCTGACAACGGCCTCCCCCCTCACTCCGTCCTCACCGCACCCCTCTACCCTTTGTCTACAACTAATAAAGCGATTGTAAGTCAGCGACAGACATCTCATAGAATTAATGTAAAGGCTGCCTTCACTTAAAGTGATTTCTGAGTGCCCAAAGCTATGGGGCGGTGAATGATAAATGCTATGTAAGATTCTGATAGTTTAGTTAAGTACTGGCGCTATCTACAGCTTTGTTTGTTTGAACGTACTATTCTCGGGAACTACCGATTTAATTTCAAAAATAGGTTTTTCCTTTGACAGCCCAATTTTTAAAGAAGGTTATAGGCTATTTAAAATCACGCTAAGGCCTTTAGGAGACGAGTAAAATAAACTTAACGAGAAAAGTCTAACATAGGTACAGTATTTTTTGCAATTTATTTTTTTAATCATGAATCTAAAGCATCTTAAGTCATATAACTTTAAAAATATACTAGACCACTTTTTGTCCCAAAATTATCTTTGTGACCTAAAAATCGCAATTATTTTTAAAGTCTATTATGTCTTAATATCCAGCCAACAACATTCAATGATGATTAAACTAACAGAAAACTTTATATTTAGTAAAAATATTAAAATGTAAATCCGATATGTACATTCAACAAGTAGGCTTTGTTCACTCATATAACCTCCCCTTCAAGGAAAATAATCAACCCTTCCCTTCTCAGAACTCGTCGTCAAGAATTTATTGCACGACTATAAATATTAAAAAGTTGAGCGTATAAATCTTGGTGTTTCATTAATAAAAGCCTCCGCGAAGAGCCAAGTTACAGACGTCACGTGCGTAGGCAATATTGGGGTTGGTTTGATACCTCCGTCACTGGGAATTTATTGGTTACAGGTTTTATTCAAAACACGAGTAGCTATGATACAGCACTTAAAATGTAGGAATTATCATTTAAAATGAACGCGACAAAATCTGCGAAAAAAAATATTTAATATATCGTCTATCTATAGTAAAATAAAACAATGGTCACAAATCTTTACTTATCCATATTTAGGCTATAGCTGAGCGAATTGTAAAAACATTCAAAAAGTATTAATAAAATTCCAAGCAATTCAAAAACCTAAAAAAGGCCGGTTATTTTCAATAAGTTCCCAAATATCAATCCCCAAAGGATTATTGCGCACAGTTAGGGAGACCGTTAATAAAAGCGGGAATCGGAGAGCGGGCATGCAAACAAAAATTCAATCCCGAAATGATTGGCGCGTCACAAAAGGAGCCATTAGCGGACAAACTTTGCGGGTGGTACAGAATTACCTAAAAGTCTATGGAGAGTCTCCATGGAAATCAGACGATGGCGAGTTTTGATTAATTAGCGCTATTCTTTCCTCGTTGAGGCGACAGGAAGCGACGCCATTAATCCCCGCAAAACAATATGGCGCGCTGCTCCGACATTTTATATTGGAACATATCCGGTTCCCGTCTTGAGGGATCGAGTTTGTTGCCTTAGTAAACCAAAGCCATATTTTATCCTTTAATTCCATCGCAATAATTATTATTTTAATAATTAATTCAGATAGGTAAACTTTATTAATAAAAGCAATATTTAGGCTATTTTGATTAAAGTATGTATTCCATACAATCTAAACCGCATGACCGATATGGAAGAGTGAGAGAAAATCAGTTCTTCATTTAAAATACCAAAATATTTTAGAGCTACCAGAATATTTTATAATATTTAAAGTGATTTAAGAAATAATATTTTGTTACCACACTATAAAAACAAAAAAGTAAATAATACATATTTTATTCAAATTTTAATAACACAATTTACATAAAATCAAAATTCTTAATAAATTCTGCAATGGTAGAATGGAACGAAGGAAGGTACTAATTTGACTTTTATTTGTTTCAAGTGGAGGGGAGAGCCTCTCTAACTCTCGATTGCGTCTGACATCGATGCTGAGACGTTCGCGATGCCCAATTAATTCTCGTCAATTTGGACAAGAATAATTTTACAATTAATTTGAATATAAAATTTAATAGAATTCAGTCCAAGCCAATCTTTGCATCGCATTGTCTAATCCAAAAGAAAAAATGAAAATATAAGTAGAATTTTAGCCAATTTAATGTTTTAAAATGTTGTGTGCTTTTAATTTTTTACCTCGCTAAAACCTAACCATCATGAGGGACAAGTCCAATTCCCCATTCTACATAATAAAAATCGTCCTCGTCAAACTAGAGTTGATAATAATGCTATAAAAATCAATGCTACACATTCGTGTGACAAAAACCTGACACCTCGTCTACCACACAATTACAATACGCAATAACTTGCATTTGTCGAACGAAATTATCGGTTAGAGGACAAAACATTCGAAAAACGTGTGTAGAGTAAATGGCGCCCCTCGGTCTGTCATAATGATATTAGCACGTAACCTCACATTACACGGAATGGGGTACGAATTGTTAGGGCAGGACATTGCCTCCCTATAAATCAAATGTTAATATTTAAACTGTGAAAATTTTATTGTGAACCAATTCGCTTTTTAACTTTTTTTTATCATCTTTTGGAAAAATAGACACACGGTTTGCGTAATAACACTATACAAGGCGAACTCCGTACACCAGAAGTAAGGTTTGAATCGGTCAAACTACGGCATACTAGTCAAGCAGAGTTCTATAAAAATTAAGATGTATTTGACAGTTAACTTTAACAGCGGCGGTAATTATTGCAAGGACGGACTAACTATGGAATTAACACAATCATCTAGAACATCATCGTGAAGAAAAGATTTGTATTTCTAGATTAGCAACAGGCCCCACCACATTCTACTAATTTAATTCCTCTTAGGTACAGAAATCTACGAGCTGTTCCTAATGTTGATTGCTGGTGGGTGCTTCGGAAATATTTTTTTTTTAATTTTAAAGCTTCTTTGAATTGTCAAGGGTTTCAGTATACTAAAGATATGCTATAAGCGCATAAATAAACGAAAAGTCAATATTGTCCCATACAAATTTAATGAGAACTTTAAAAAAAAGCGATACACCTTAAGGATACACAATTAATGCTAAATATAGGATTGTTATAATAAGTCATTGACACGGCACACTTAACGCGTGATTTTGTATGGGTATAACATGTCTTTACTATAAAATGTCAATGGAACCACAAATTAGGGGACAGTTTATTTGTTAAATGCCACAGAAGTGATTCGATTCGCGCCACAAAATGTAACCGATTAGTAACGCTAAAATAACGAGTTGACAAAATGCCAAGTTGTCGCCATGTTGTTTTAGACATATTATTTATTAAGATACTAGCTGGACCCGCGCACGCGTTGCTGTGTTTAAACAAAAATGCAGTGTAATACCTCAAAAAATAACTTTTTTTTTTTCAAAAACCTTCTTTGGAAAATACCTGATAATTACCCAAATTTTTACGGTAATTGGATGTATAGTGTTTGAATCTATCGAGTATATACAGACAAACATTCATTTCTCTATAGAATCATGTTATCGCTTCTAACACTGAGTTTTAATTAACTTATATTTTATTTTATTTCATGCGCATGGCTTTTGTTGTTTGTAAGTTTGTGTAAATTGTTTGTAAAATTCACAATTATTAAAAAAATGGTATTATTGGATATTATACTGACCATCTTGAGAACTGCGTCAGTGTATAAACTGTAAAAGTTATATTTCCTTGTTTTTTTTTTTAAGATTACACCTTATGGATAATTCATTACGTTGGACTTGACAGTTGTAAATATATTTTTAAATATGTGTTTGAAATGCGAATTAAAAAGCGACAATTTGTTTTGCAATTCCCAGAACGCAAAAATGAACCTTACTTACATTACCCAGAAGGTTGGACATAAATAACGAAATCACTAACAGATATGATAAATAAAGTTGCATCGGAAACATAATAACAAATACGACATCTGCATGAGTATCATGTTACAGTATCCTTGTACAATGACAGGCTGAAATACAATCAAAATTATTTTACGCACGGTTCTACGGTTATCTTTATAACTACATGTTACTATGTGTATACATGTCACCGATCGATTGTGAACTTAGTTGATTTGTAATCGAACTAAGCTTATTGTAAAATTTTAGCAAATAAACTGAAACAATTTAATAAATATGTTTGTAACATCACCATTATTGTTACTCACATTTCCGGCCTACCGAAAATAAACGAAGATAACAACACAACAACGGAATGAAATTGTCTCACCAAACTACCGAGTGAAGTTTTCTCGCTGCACGACCAATGAAGTTGCCTTGCTAACTTCAAACCACTCCATATTGTCTATATAAAGACGTTCACAAAGAAGAGAGCGATAACGAGGTTTAGGCTAAACGCCTTCTACGCTCTGCCGCCTCAAACCCGGTGAATCTGTGGCCTCCTAAAGGCCAACAACGGATTGTCAATCCAAAAAAAACACGAGTGCGTCCCTTCTTCTCCATACTATTAAATACGGTTCAACTCAATAAAAACTCATCACTTCAATTAATTATTTATTAGCTCTCACTTGTACATTTTTGCATACCGCTGTAATGTCATCCATTACAGATTATACATGACACTCAAAAGCATAGACAATAATACCACAGATAATAATCACAGACTATTCTAACAGTATATAATATTAACATAGACAACAAATAATAAATTAATCTAACAATACTTAGCGTAAACTAGTGACAACCCTGTGCTGTATGTGCGAAACTTATGTATATTGTATTCCTCTGTGCTTAAATACTAAAAGTAATATAGTGTATTAAGTACTGTGAAAACTCTCTAAGTTTTTACATATTTCTTTGAATAAATTAAACGAACTCATTTGCTGATATTTTATAATAAGTCCGGTTATAAATCCACTAAGTTCATATTCGATCGGTGACATGTACAGTCGGGATGAAAATAGTCAACTTAAAGTCGACATTAGCTTGCATTAGCAGTGTCAATTAAATAAAATATATTTTTATCGAATTTAATAATGAATATTGGTGGTTAAAGAAATGTATGTAAAATAATTCGAGTATGACCCTGTATCATGGTACAGTAAGTATCGTTTTGAATGTGAATTTCCCTGCTTTATGCTTTATATTCAAAAGGAAATAAGTTTCTAAGAATTGATATGGAATGAATTGAAAATCTAAACAAGGTAGCCATATAAAGACTAGATAGGATTTCTTTGTCATCAACTAGAGTTACTGTTTTGGTCAACACCAAATTGTAATTTCCATTTTATTTAATCAATTTGCAATTTTAATGGAGGGAAACCAACAAAAGAATGTAACGGAGCCACTCGAGAAAATGGGGATAAAATTAAAAAGTAATAAAAATACAAATGAGCCGCTTTCAATCATTCCCCTGACAACAGCGCGGGGGACGAGCCGCGGGGGACGGGGGTGACGTCACATGAGATTAAAAAGTTTGACGAGCTCTCCCACGGAAATTAGCATATCGCTTCTGAGCTTCATTATCATACTGACGCTACCAAATTAAATCATTCGTACACGAGTCTTACCAAAAATTATATATTTCAATGCAAAATAGATATCACAAATTAAAATAAACTATACGTACTTCTTCTGTAAATGGCGGACGGCTCCCTAAAATGTTTCAATATGTACATTATTCTACTTAACATTGTCTTTATTTAAGAAAACATATTTCATAGACTTGATCTTTTCTTAATGCCAAATAAGAATGCATCAGGATTTCCTTTTACTAATGGTGATCACATTGAACGACCCAGTACCTGTTCACTTTTTTATCATATAAAAACACAACAAAAACGATGAAGTTTTAATGTATTTTAATAACTCATTAATATTCTAAAATAAGAGAAACTTTTTTAATTTTACAGAGCCTTTGTCACATTTTTTATATTATTGCATCCAAAAAAAGTCACAGCTGCGACTAAAATTTAATTGCGCGTCCCTTTTTCACGGGCAAATTCAATAAAGCGCCGCATAGTAATCTAGTTATAGAAATGTCACTGACTGCTCAATCTAGATTTGTTGCGGCCATATTGAAAGGACGTGCAATCTATTAACATTATGTCATGTAGCGACTTAGTATAGTGCAAATTCGAGTCATCTTTTTTCTAGAACCTTTAACCAAATCCTATTAGAGTGGCCAAAATTATAAACAAAAATGTTTTGTATTACATATGTAAGTTTAAAAAAATAACAAACGAAGGCAAAAGCTTAAAAAATTTATTATATTAAAATTGGTTGCCTTTACGAATGCCTAGCTGCACTCAGATTGTGCAACGATGTGCATATTTTGAATTTGGATTGATCCCTCATTTACAATAGTGATTACACCACTACTACGTACGCTCTACGTATTTTTTTTTTTAAATAAAGTGGTAAACAAGCAAACGGTACACCTGTTGAGTGACCGCTACTGATAGACATCTTCAATAAGAAAATAGTTGAAAATGCGTTGCCTGTAATAGACAGAGTATGAAATGATGGTGCAACTCTCACAACATAAATTACTAACTGCTCGGAGTATCTCTGCCAGATCTCATCAGGTATCATGTGATCCGCAATAGAATCAAAACTTTGCATGGAGAATTAAAAATCTTAAGTGACAATGAGCCGAACACAATGCTCGCAGAACGGATAGGCGATGGGGTCTATTGATTGGCAACCAGGTACAAGTTGATGCAATGGTTTCCCAGATGCATTTAAGATCATGTCAGAATTGCGGGAATCGTCTGAGGAGGGCTAGGGACCTTTGTGGCAATCTATAGGTAAGGCCTATTTCCATCGTATAAATACATTTATTGAATGCGAGGAAATGCTTACACATATCCGCGCTTTCGTGTGCAGGAGCTTAAGTCGAACGAGAAGTGATGGTATTGCGGTGCGCCACTCTCATTATCCTCCGCGACTACTACCATACTACTGATTTACCCAATCGTAGTAGAAATTTCGTAATTAACGGATTATGATGCTCTATATTTTTTAATAATTAATTTTTTGAATAAATAAAGAGTGGTGATGAAGCACATGGGTACAGTCTCAATGGAGATAGCGGATCGGAGTAGACGGGTAATAAGTAAAAATTTTACGTATCTGTTTTGTCTGATGTAGTTATCCATTTAGCCCCCTTAAGAATCTACCTGGCTTCTCTGCACAAACTATAGTCGAACTTGCATTACCGTAAGCAGTAACTAAACTTCAGACGTTAGAATATTCAATAATACAAATGAAAAACAAAATAACGTACAATTTAAACATGATAATGTAATGTTTTTCATGCAATATCCATCGTAATTTAAAATGAATATTCCAAAATTATATGTATATAAATTATTTATACCAAATTCTTAAATAACTTGATAAAAATTGAGTTTTGTATAATTTTTTTTACTTAAAATATGTTTTTTAACAACAATAAATAATTAGTACATACCGAAACAAACACCCGAATCTTCGTTTATAAAGTACAACTATTTACGCCACATGATATTAAAAGTGTCACACGACCTCCTCCCATCAAGGTTGGTTGTGGACTGAATAAGAATCAGGCTGTTGGCAGCCGCCCAACGCGATGGGCGGAGCGTTCGCTGGGCGGGGCGGGCGGCGGCAAATCGCCGTCAGATTTATACTTCTTTTGCTTGCTCCAAGATGCTGGGTAACCGAGATTAACAAAGGCTCGAGTAAAGTGAGTCGTCAGTACTGTACTTAGTATTTAGATAGCATATGTCTGGTATCTGTAGGGTGACCAAATATGAAATAATCTTGTAACTATAGTATTTAATGTATTATCAAACAACGTGTGTAATTTTGAAAATAATTAGTTTTTGATAATGAATTTTTAACTAAAAAAAATACAATTTCATGGAAGGGATTTATCTGAAAATCTGAACATAAAGATTTAGATTTTCGGATTTCTTAACCACAAAATATAACTACTTTGAACCTAGAATAAGACGTTTATGCGTAATCAAAAGGCCGTTTAATTTTTGTCCGACTACCTAATGACGTTATGACCTATACAGTACATTATGACCTATACAGTACAATCAAATATTTTGGTTAGTTAAAAAATAAATTGTATTTTTTTTACATTGCATGTTACGTCGAACATAGTAAACCATGGTAAGAAGGCGTCGCTGCTAACTTAAATAAGTTAGCAGCGACGAGAAATATCTTAACGGATTTTAGAATGAGAGAACGTAGCCGTCAGAATTACATCATTTTAAAAAAGCTGCTAATTTCCCAAGGGATACTGTGAAGCTCAGAATATAGAGTATTTGAAAACACAGCTTTGGTAAACTGTTTTTAATTAACGTACTTACATTGAACCTACTTAGCTTATTAATGTTTCATTCGCATTCAATTTTTTACCACTTTCACCATGCGGAGTGTTCCAAAAATTATTTAGAACAATTCTTGCCTCCGTTTCAAAATGACAACACCAAAACCATTCACACCATCTTAATGTTCGGCATTCCACTATCGTGCGGTTTCGCGTAACTTTCCGCTTCGTACAACCGCCCTAAGGAATGATTTGTCTCCAGCGATATTTCCAAAATCAATAAAACTTAGGGTTCTTCGAAAAATGAGCATAAGAAGAAAGCCTTAAAGGTTGGGAACGGATCTGGAGTTCCTCTGGTGTTGTGGATGTCTATGTGGCATTTACTAATTTCAGGCGAAAAGCTGAACTATTGCTTGTTTGCCTTCTTTTCCCTTAAAAAAAATAGCCTGTGAAGATAGTTATTTACGAAATAGAAGCTAAAAGACATATGTAATGTGCATATTTAAAAACAAAAACATACCTCACGCCAGTATTCCCCGAAGGGGTAGGCAGAGGTGCAACAAGAGCACCCGCATGAAAAAATCCAAAATATCACGCTGCATAATTTTGTATCAAAGATAACACGAATTTTAAAAAATACCAATTTTAACTAAAAGTTACATACAACTAAAATATGATATACTCAAATTTAAACATTAGTAAAGCCGGAACATTTAGACAAATGGTTCGGCTCTACCGGTAAAAGAACACAAACTCACAGAAGACAGTCGTGAAGTAGGATTATTCTGCGTATCGTTTGATGTATCGGTAAAATTCTTAAAGGAAGACAACGTATCTGCACTCATTAGCTTATTGCAGATGTCTATGGGCAGTGTTTGCACTTAACGTGAGTCGTTTAGCTTCCTCTGTATTTTGTATTTCAAGAAAACAGTGTATAAAAACAATTCTAATGAAATGCATATAATTAATATAAAGCTACTTCATCCAACATGATAATGGGTTTTTTCAACTTGATATCAGCCCCGAGTTTGGAATTTGTACCCTATACAGCGATAGGCTCGCCCCCTATCACACTGTGGGACGGAAAACCATATGGCGAAATGTGGGTGCACTAGTTGCACTTCTGCATACCCCTTCGGGGAAACCAGGCGTGAGATATCATCTAAAACGATGTAGTACTTATCAAAGTGAGTTAATTCATAATTCAATTAAAATGCCATCTCGCCGAGTGGATAAATGAATCAAGCGGGTCAATAAAAACTTTATTTTATCTTTTAAATACGTCACGTAAATTATTAGGTGGAGTGGAATGGAATACATTGTTAAGTGGCCTATCCTGTAAACATTAACGATAATCCCCTTATATGTAGCGGATTCAAATTTATCATTTCGCCTTTGTGCCTAAGCTTCACAGTAAAAACTATATAATGTATATAGCATTGTACGTAGTGTGTAAGTGATTCTGGCTGAAAAACTATTAAAATAACTACAATCACATTCTAGATCTAGACCAATATGTACAAATGTTTGGTAAAATATAAAACAAATTCTATTTAATCGCTTCTGAAAAACATGTTAATACAATATTGTATCTTTATCATTAATGTATTGTGTTTCCTTATAAAGAAATAAATTATTTTGCAACCTGTCAATAAAACTAATTACCAATGTCATAAATAAAGAGTCACCAGAGCCATCTGTTGGTTATCGTACGATAGACAAATATTAATAGAAACGAAAATTACGGCTTCGTTGTTTCCCTATACTTTCATATAGTCTCTGAATTAGAACGCGTCCAATCAATAGTCATACCAAAGGTAAAGCAGATGGCGGCACTTACCCCAAGCGTTATCAAACGACATACCTTTTATTTATATTTAATAAAAATCATTTTAATTAATTGCACCAGTAATATTTATCAATATTTTGTTATTGAAATTTTATTTTGTTATAACTAAGAACATTATTTATAATTTTTAGTCTTAATTTCGTAATAAAGAATTTTTTTGACTTCAAGCAGCGTTGTGGCGTAGGATAAAATGGGGACAATTTTACCGCCATCTTACGTCTTAACTGTCAACTGCAGTCGTTTTTGGTGGAGTGATTTTGGCTTGAGCGTTTTGCACGAAGCAAACATTGAAAAACTTGCAAGTTATATGATAGTACTCGTAATTTTATTGGCAACTTCATGAAAATGTACATATAAATAATGTGGCGGAAAATTCAAGTGAAAATAAATGATCGCGTCTAAAAACGTGTACTTCTAGTTGGGCATACGTGACAATAGAAATGTCGTAGACGTCGATCGATTGCTAATGTGAAAAAAATATTAACTGTTATATATATTAATACCTGCTGGAGAAAGTTTTCTCCATCATTGTGATGTTTTGATTTGTGCGTGAACAATAACAAGGATTTATAATGTCGGAAATTAAACAAGTGAAAGTGGATAATTGGGGAATATATTTCCTTCAACGCTTGAAGCATTTCTTCAATCGAACTGATTATTGTGATCTAACACTACAATTCCAAGATAATGCTCAGCTTAAGGTACATAGATTAGTGCTTAATGCATGCACTGAATACTTTGAACTGCTTGAAAGAACATGCGAGATGTACGAGGATTGTTTGGTTATGCCGGATGACTTGCAAGCCGATGTCGTTGTACCTATAGTTAATTTCATGTACACGGGCCAGCTCGGTTTCAAGCCGGAATTACTGGAAAGACTTTATCAAACTGCACAAGTTATGAATATGCCGGTCCTAACAAAACTACTGGATGCTCACAGAAACCAGATGCACCGAACAACTCACGATAACCAAAATATAAGATCATATTCTAAATCATTTGAGTCACCCAAATCATCAAAGCCAACAGCGGTGGCTTCAACTAGTTATACAAGCACAAAAAGATCTTACAGTAAGGCTTTTGAAAATAATACAATTACACCAAAATATAAGAAGCCGATTGTTGAGAAAGTTCTTAAACCTGACCCGAATGTGTCTAACAATGATGTTCAACCATATACTTATTCACAAAAAGAACCCACAGAATATCCCATTAAGAAAAAACCATCAAATGTTGACCCACGACCAACACGGTATGAGCTACCAGAAGAATTAGACTGTGACAATGTCTTTGATAACTCATTTACAAGCATATCATATGGATCAACACCTTTAATGGTGCATCCTGAAACTGTGAAGCGTTACTCATCCAAAAAATGTCACCTTTTTGATGAGGCATCTAGTACAAAAAGGTTCGTCCATGGCACATCCACAGTAGATATTGTAGAATGTAAAAAAGTTTCAACAAATGATAATATTTTCGATGATGTCTCTGATAATATTCAAGATGATATATTTTCTTCCAATAGCTCTAAGAGGGGTCAAAGGGACCCAAATCAACTTTTTGATCTAATTCTAGATAATGATGTTCCAAAAGCTACAATTGAAATAAAGGATAGTGAATCAACTAAGAAACCAAAAATAGATCATGCCAAAATAATAAGCGATGTCCTGAAAAAATATCCACATTTGGTAAAGGGTAACAGAAACATTAAATTGAGAGTATTAGACACTCCTATAAAATCCAAGAAATCTAAAGTTACTACAACTATTTATCAAGAAGATAAAGAAATGAAGAAAAATGAGCTAGAATGCTCATTTGACATTGATGTGCTTGATTCAAAAGATGCTGCAAAGTTAATAGCTATGGGAGTTGAAAACATCAAGGGCCCATGGATATGTCTTATCTGTGGTACACCTGGACGAGCCATAACCTTCACCACTTATTATAAATTCCGAAGACATTTAGTTGAAGTACACAATGAAAAGCCAATTGTGAATATGTGTGAATATTGTGGATTGAAGTCACTGAAGAGAAATTACCTTTTGCATCATTTATATACAAAGCATGGTGTGGCCCCACCCCCACCATACCACTTCCCAAAGTGTAACCATTGTAACTACATTGCTTTAACTGAAGCATTACTAATCAAGCACAAATCAACACATGTTGAAAACAGGAATTTTGGATGCAATGTTTGTGCTGCAACATTCAGTACATCAAGCCAACTGCTTACACACATTCAGAAGACAGGACACAAGTATAGTGCTGAAAGAAAGACTATCTTGCATTGTGTTTACTGTCTTAAAACATTTTCTCGTGAAACAAATCTCTACACCCACTTGAAAATGAATCATAAACAATCAGCGCAGATTGACAAAATTATTGACGAATCTGATGATGAAAGAGAAGACAAAAGATCAGCAAGTGGAAAGTCAGACATGACTAAAAATGTATCTCTTACTTATACTAATGAATATGAAAATGTGGATGTCAAATATCAAATACAACAGAAACCAGATGGTAATATCCAAGTTCTTTCAAAATCATCGCCACAAACATCTGCTTTAGTAAAGCACAAAATATTAAATCCATCATTTAACTTACCCACTAAGTCTGCACGGAATACAAAAATATCCTTAAACAACAAAAATAAACAAGAGACTTGTGAATTGAAACTTCCTTCCAAAGTCATTAATAAAGAGAGTGATGAGATTGTTATGATTAATGGAAGTGAATACATTATAAAAGAGAATCAACTTATTCCAAGGACACAAAGTACCTCAGAAAACGAAGAATACTTATTAAGCAATGTTATAACAGAACAAAGCGACGACAATTTAGTACCAACGACATCAATAGAGATCCCTATTATTCATCACTCTGATGCCGATGACTCTAAAATGATAATAAAGAAACCTATACACCTGAATGAGCCAATTGAAATTGTTGTTTCAACCGAGGAACAGTATAAAGCATTGATGTCATCAACTCATTCTATTATTTTTGAAGAACCCAATAAAGCACTGACAGTTTTAACTGCTCCTCAGACTTCTACACTTGAAGGTTCAACCATTGACCTCGATAACACTCAATCCAATGATATGATGATAATTCAAGAAAATTTTCCATTAAGTGTTTCTGAGGCTGTTTCTGCTGATAATAACAATATTGTAGTGGTATACAGCCACCCCGTTGATGATGCAAGTAAACAATTTCAGTACATACAATCACAAGGTATTGAAGCACAATTCATACAGTCCTCGCCCTTGGTTACACAAAATTACGATACAGTAACTACATCTACCCCAGTCATGAGTGCGCATATATTAGACACACATGTAAATGAATCTTGGCAGAATAGTATTAAAGAAAATGTAGAGAGTGTTCCTATTGAGCTACACCTGCAACAACCGGTTGAAATAAAAAATCCGAAACAATCAATTGACAACCCACAGAGTTCATCAGATAATATTCAAACTATTGAAGATATCCCTTCCTCATCAGTAGAAGCTTCAGCTATTCCCTCAAACGTAAACGACATCAAAGATACTACTACCGAGAAATGCTTAGAAAACACGAATAGTACCATAGCAGTTAGTATGGCTCAAGTGTTAATAAATGAAGTCACTAATATGCCAACCTTAAATTTGACCATAACAGAACCAAGTGAGCAACTGGTACATAAAGAAATTCAAACTGAGAGTCTAGATATTGTATGTTCTGATCCTTTAAATGTTTCGGAAAATAATATAACAAATAAAAATATTGAACAGTTAAATGTTGTTGATGAAAAAAATAATGAAAACATCATTGTTTTGCAACAAAAAGTAGAAGAGATTGATATAAATAGAGATGGGCATACCTCAAATGCACAAGATGAAGTTCTACATGAAACTTTTATTACTGAAGAAGCTGTTATAACTAGTGGATCCCATATTATCGAGGTGCCTACCACCAGCATTCAAGTTACAGTAACAAAGGCTGGCAAAGAACAGCTGCCAGATCTAACAGCTGAATGGACTACAGTTGACAATGGTAAATTAGTAGCAGACAATGTGGACACTGAAGTAACAGAAGGCTCGACATACATAGAAGAATCTATTGAAAATATTCAACAAGAAATGGCAAAACAATTAGAAGCTATTACAACCATAAACAATACAGTGCATTACACTGAACCTCTAAATACGTCTAGCACAATCCACTCCGAACCCGAAAGTGGATCAGTTACGAAAGAGCTTGATACTGGTAATAATACTTCATCTTTAGGTGTTCAAGACAGCGAACTTACCACAGGAGAGACCGCTGTGAAAGTTTTCATTTTGAATAACGACAAAGGAAACAATATGTCATTACCAACAGAAACTGTAGAATCTGCATCAACTGAAATCAAAGATGAATCATCTAATGATATGACCAATAATGTAGAAATTGATAACGAAAAAATTAATCAGAATATTGTGGTCACTGAAACTGAACATGTAATAATTCATTCTGAAAATGTGAATGACCCTGTCGATGTACAAGACGCATCGCCTGAGTGTAAGGAAATATCGAATGATGAAACTGAAGTTAAAATTGAAGAAAATACAAGTTCAACACAAGAAAATGATACGAAACCGCAGCAGCAGCCAGTCATCTCTTTAAATAAACAAGCACGTGAAAAAATAAATATAATATTAAATGACTGGGATGATAATGATTCTCAAGAAGATGATTCAAAAAGTGAAAGTGATGTTGGTGTAGCCAAGGAAAATGATGAAACTGTACAAGAAGTTGAGATAGTGCAGGAGGTGGAGATACCACAAACAAAGATGTCCGATAAAGGAAATGAAATAAGTAATGAAAACATTAAGAGCATAGTCAGTGATTGGGATGATGATGATGATGACGAGGATGGAAGTAAATGAAGCTAGCAGAGTAATATATAGGTTTGTATATTCTATTTTAATATAGAACACATATAAGATAATATATTTATGATTGGAATGGAGATCATAATTTGCTTCAATCGTTGCCACATTTTGATATTGTATTTAAGTTATTATTACTAATGTCTAAAATGAAATGTAAGTTTTATGTCATCTGAACAACTTTATATTTTTTTCTATCTATTGCAATTATTTTAAATTAGTTTAAATTATATTAAGTTATGAATTTGTGTCTAATTCAATGTGTATCTTAAACATCTTTTTTTTATTTATGAAGCCAACAAAAACAAGTGGCATTCATGTTTAGTACTTCATAATGACAATACAGTACTGACCAGAAAAATAACAAAGTTTTATAGTTTTCACTTGTTGACTGGTAAAAGTGTAAGTTCTCATTAGCTTAGTAGGTAGGTTCTTTAAGAAATGAATTTGCTATGTATTAATCAGTGTGAAAATGTGTTTTTCTTTTATTTTCATTAATACTTTTTTATCAAGAATAGCTATTGCTAAACATAATATATATTGGTCGTAAATATCATAGATGGTATTTCACATAAAATACCATTGGGAAATACATGTTCTACATAGTGTAAGTATGATATATGTATAGTCAATATATATGACTACTTATATTGTATCAAAAAATAAGAGGTTTTAATCAATTTACGATTATATAGTAGCATAGTATTAGCAATAAATAATTTTTACAAGAAAAATTGTTTCATTGAGTTGCAAGATTTTACTTTTTAATAACTAGCATGATTGTGCCCATCTGCTGTAACCATCACAATAAATGCAAATGTATTTTTATTTTTGTCTCTCTCTCTCAAATTTAACAGTATACCACTATTGTCGGCGGTGCCACTCAGTTCTATTATCTATTTTGCTTTAGATTTAACCACTTGATATGACACACTGCTTGCTTTTTCTTTTATCCGGTCTGCCTTTCCCTTCTATGATGGTCTTAATAAAGCTGTCGTGTCATATCAAGTGCCCTATCCTCTTCTATTTTCGATGGTATTGTTTTTTTTTTTTTGTACGGTTGTTTATAAAACGAACAGTTGTAGAAATATACTTACACACTATTAAAAGGGCATTGTATCATGAACAAGCTGGCAGAATCATAAGGCTGTGGAAATTTAACATTTTCGTAAAAAAAGGAAATTTCTAATCTAATTTGTACATTTTTATATTGGTAGGTTTGCCAAAACCTTTCTTTTGTATGTATATTTTTTTATAAAATAAATCAAATGAATAAAAGATCACTTGAAGTAATCACCACCGCCAATTATCTTGTAGAATGCCTGTAGTCACTGGCCTTTATTTTGTGGACAAAGAGGAGGTAAATATTGCTCATATTTTAATAAAACTACAAAGCCTAAGTTCCTTTACTTTCTCTAATGTTTCTAAAACTTAAACTAATTTTTTTTGTCGTTGAAGAAATGAAACAAAACATTAATACAAAATACTGTTTACTTGAAATTATACATTAACAATGAACTGCTAGTAAATTTCTATTGATTTATGTGCAGTTTTCAATATTACAAATATTTAATTTTCATATCAGAAAATAAACCACAGTTGTAAAAAAAGAAAAACAATTGATAATTTCGAAATTTGTAATAGAAAACAAACAATTACAAGAAATGAATGAAAACCCACAGCCTTTTTTTCATCAGGTAGCAAATTATTCATTAATAACAATACCCAATATAACTAAAATGAATTATGAATAAATGCAATTAAATATCAAATCCATCCACAGTATTAAGTCAAATAAAATTTTCCTTTAAAAACTGATATAATTTTATTTAGAAAAAGGTCTAGAATCTAGACCTTTTTCTAGACTCTAGATAGACATAAAGAAATTGTTAAATTAGACAAACATTAGAAGTATTTAGAATTGGAATTAAATAAATAACAATACATATAGGATGAAGTTTTAGGAATGAATATAGCCTTATTTTATATTGTTTCTTTCACATCATACAAAAATTAACAGCAAATATTCCATCTACTTGAAATTCTGCAAATTATTCCAACTAAACTAATTTTATTGATACTCATTTCAAATTATTACAACATTCAGGAATCACTCTACCAATTTTATTTCTATAAATAGCTAAATTTGCTTTAACCGTAAGTAACACTGTAGATATTAAAATATTGCAAAATGACAAGCAGTAGTGTACACTACAATAATTACACCTAAACAGTGTCCAAGTTTAACATTGTAGAAAATTATCCAAAAGAAGTCCAATAAATGGGGTAAAATCATTTTTGGTCAATAACATGCATTTCTAAGTGCATAGATGTCTACTGCAAGTTATTGTGGCTTATGTCGTTGTAAACTTCTTTCAGCATATTGGATTGGGAAAAAATAATAATTATATTTACAAAATAAGTTACAATATTTACAGTTTGTTTTTGAAAATCTTGTTTTTTTATTTGATATGAGCAATGGCCCTAATCTGAGATTGAAACTAAAACATATTTCACCATATATGCAAGAAATAT
This sequence comes from Papilio aristodemus, assembly GCA_016277805.2. NCBI lineage: Eukaryota > Metazoa > Arthropoda > Insecta > Lepidoptera > Papilionidae > Papilio > Papilio aristodemus. Next base: position 1,364,752 of record JAABKM020000013.1, on the reverse strand, counting down.
AAAGCCGACAAGCACAAAAAGATTTGTTAGAATGTAATACATGTTGGATTGCTGTTCTGTGGTCACTTCACTGTCACTATTCGAGTTGGAGTTGCCAGAGTTCAGTAGAGCTTCCTCCCTTTGTTTTATCAGTTTCTCTATCTCTTCAACATATTCTGGAAACAGCTCACAGAACATTTTATTTTTTAGATTTATTTCAAGCGATTCGGCAGCCAAACATCGTTTTTGATAGTCCGACGTCTCTATAGACCCCAGTGTCGGTGTTTTCTCCAACATAAAACTAAGTAGGCCCGTCAATATGGTTGAGATAGACCAAGCTGGATTCCAAGTATCTGGATGAAAATCGGTTATGCTAAGGCATAAACGAGTGTTTGTCTTAAATCTTCCATTAGGTGTAATCATATAAATTGATGGCGGTTTAAACGGAAATTCTCTAGGGAATATAATTTTGCCATGGTAGTATCCTCCTTCGTATGGACTCTTTTCGGGGCCCTTTACAACGTAATGCCATTCGAGAATATTAGATGGCACAGGTTCCGCAGTCACATATGGTACTGGGTCATTTTTGAGCCTGAGATAGTCTTGCTTCAGTCTGCTTGTAGCACCCGTCACCTTAGTTTTCGGCATTGTTTATCGCACGAGTAACTTCAAATGATATTTGAAGTGTTTACTCCACATTAGATCATATTGTGCAATATGCAGTAATTCCTATTGGATATTTTATCTTTTCACTAAAACAAATAATCGTTACAAAGAACAGCATACGTCATTACCAAAAGACTTGCGAACTTGCGATTCGCTCAGACTTCACCTCAAGTGACATTTTAGTTGACAGAAAATGACAACATTCATTATGCTGACATTAGGATTTTGCGATCAAATTTAACCATACCAATAAAAACGGAAATTGTGTAGTTGCACAGCAATCAATAATTTTTTTATGTAAAAAAATATAAAAATTTAATTTGTATTGTCAAACGAAAATATTTTTAAAAAGGAATTTTCGTACCTCTTTACCAATGTTTAACTGTAAAAATTCTAAAATAACTATAGTATTTCTGTTAATAAAATTAAGGTATTTGCGCCAACCAAAAAGATGGCATTCCAACAATGGTTCAAATTCACATTTTCGTATATCGAATATTTACGTTTTAATGTAAACACCGATTTTCATCAATTACGATATTAAAATATAAACTATATAGGTACAAATTTTCCGAGATAAAATAGAAATTGAACGTTTTAAAAGATTTGCCTATATACATTTATAATTATTTTATTAATGAAAAAAGAAAAAATCGGAGGTTTGTAAATAAAGCAACTATGTATTGAACATTTCATTTAATATACAACATAACACATTAGCGCACAGGTCAAGTGCCACAATTTATTAAAATACTTCTAATTTCGTTATTGAGTTGCTTCAGTGTTGCCTCGTCGGGGTTCTCCTGTTGTATCAGCTGCTCGCGCTGAGATATGAGCTCGCTTAATTTGTCATTTATAGAGTTTTTAGACGCATTTCTATAACAAAAAAGAATATACATATAAAAAACACAAACCTCACGCCGGTGTTCCCCGAACGGTAGGCAGAGGTGCAAAGTGCAACCACATTACGCTGTATGTTTTCCTTTCCATGTGATAGATGGCGAACTTATCATTATATTGAACACATATTCAAAACAACGGGGGTGATACCGAGTTGACAAAACTCGACCCGGGATTCGAATCCGAGATATAATAATATATTCACATGATATATTAGTCCAATTACGTCACAGTTTGATATAGAGTTTACATTATTTATCAGTGTACTGCGTCGAGGAACCCCCCATAGATGGAAAAAGGGGAGGGAGATGATAAAAATCCAGTAAATAACAAAGACTGATGAAACTTCATTGGGAACAGAATATAAGTGCATACGCTTGTGTAAAATAATGCATTATGTGTCTGTAAGATACATGTTTACTTACTTCATATCCACAAACATGTCCAATCCGTCGGGGCCGGGTATGTCTATGAAAATAATTTCAATTTAATGAACATTTTAATAGGAAATACACTGACCTTGTAAATATCTCGACAAATATTTTTCAACCTTCATACCTCTTTTGAAAACAACTTTTCAAACCCTTTGCTACATAAAAACAATTCAAGAGAATAACTTGGTTTGGTATTTTTCTGGTAATTAAAACATAGTATATATATAACTTGTACTCACTAATCGTCGAGTGTGACTCCAGCGGCGGAGTGTTCGCGAGCAGGTCTGCGTAGAAATCGTCTTTTAGCTTCTTAATATCTGTTTCATTTAAATCTCCAGACGTATTAATTTCGTTATCATCGACCGTGTCCAAGCTGAAAATAATTATAACAAATAGAAACAAAACGCCTCGACAGGGTAATTACCACGCCAGAAGACAGATTGAACTAGAAGTGTTCTGCGTTAGAAGAGGACCAAAATAAAAAAATAAAAATAGCAATAAATGAATTTATTTATTTATTAAAAAAAAGAAGTATTTTATATCACGCACGTATCACGCAAGTATTTTATACACACATACACGCACTAATATATAAATATTAAGCGCGTGCAGCATAAAAAATAAAAATCTGTTGGCTCAAGGTAAAATTTAATGTTCTTTTTATATTTATCATGTTTTGTAAAAGGTGTTGATTTTAGAAAAAAAATTCTGTTCCTCATCCGATCTGATGGGGAGATGGAGACGAGGATGGATATTTCTTACATGTCACTAATCGATGAAGTCCTGTGACTTCCTCTACCGACACTTACACTCACTATGATGGAGTTGGGATAAGTCACGTATTTTTTTTATACTAGAAGATGGCAAACGAGCAAGCTGCTGCTCTTAGACATCTGCAAAAACTTAAAAGAGTTACCGTTGCCTACCTTTGAGGGACAGAGGAAGGGAAATCAAATAAAAAAAAATGAACAGAAAAAAGTATAGTTCCTCTACCCGTCTTGGTTGAGGCGACTCTTCTCCCTCCTGAGGTGGGACAGCATGTCGCGGCGTGACGTCATCTTGGCGAGGTGCAGCTCGCGCACGGCGCGGCCCCACTGCTCCTTGAAGAACGCCTTCGACTGCACCGCGCTGTCCAGCTTCTCCTCCAAGCACCGCTGCCAGGCGACTCAGAGTATCAAAAAGGATTAAGTGGGATCTTATCCGCTCAATCCGTCATCCTGCCTACAAATTACATACAAGCACCTCTCCCCTACAAGAAAACTTACAGTGTAACTGCCTCGGTGGCTCAGTGGTATCATGTATTACGTATCCGGTACAGCTGCAACGCCGGGGTCCCGGGTTCAATTCCGGGGTCGGGAGAAATGATATATGGTTTTTCAACTTGATATCTGCTCAGTATTTTAAATTTGTGCCCGATATGGTAATAGGCTCGCCCCCTATCACATTATCGAACAGAAAAACATATGGCAAAATGTGGGTGCGCTAAATTGCACCGTTGCTTACCCCATTAGGGAATACAGGCGTGATGTTTTTTTTGTAACTCTTGATAATAACATATATAGACAAATAATCCTATATCGCCATATCTTAATATATAAAAATAAATGATTGTTGGTATGTATTTCCCCAGTCGTTTAGTAGTTTAGTAGTTTTTTGTGGTTTAACAAAACTGCATTTTTGTCCAAACACAGCAACGCGTGAACAGTAGTTCATATAAAAAAGAAGACACATAATATATATGTATATACTTTTGGTAATTTATTTGGCAGCGCTGTGAGCTGAGTGCGGCCGCTAGTCTGATGTGTTAACTCACCAGCTCCTGTATGAGGCTGGCCGTCTGATCCTTGGTCAGTCCGGAGTATTTACTCTCCGCATCTTTCTCCATGTTCTTTATATTATTCTGGAACAAATAAAGTATTTGTTTAATAGATAATTAGAGAAGTCAAGCTAAAGGCAAAAGGCAGATTTTTAAATTTTCTTTTAACAGTAATTTCACTGGAATCAATCGTTGTCTTTGAACCTTCCTAAGGATTTTTCTATTTAAAAAAATCTCAATATTTTCCTAATTTAGAGGGGACTTAGGCTCTTTTCCTCTCTCCCCCTGAATCAACCCTTGTTACAGAACAAAGACAAGCTTTGGAAATATTAAGTATGACGTTAATTAATCTACCTATTAAGTACCTTTAGCACTTCGATACTCTTTTCAAGTTGTTGCACCTTCAACTGCAGCTCCTCGATCCTCATGTCCTTCAGTTTGATCTGATGATGCATATCATCTTGCATCTTCTGCGAGGCCTCCCTCAGCTCCTGGTATTTGGCGGTGTAGTGCGCTTCTAGAGCTTTCTTAGCTTCAAGCAACTGGTGACACAAACATTAAATAAAAACGCTACAAAACACTACATAACATGTTGAAAATTAATTGATGGATGGCACGGACACAATAAAAAAAACATACACACGTCTTTATTCCCTGAAGGGGTAGACAGAGGTGCAACTAGTGTACCCACATTTATTATTTTTTCAATAATTACGAAGTCGTAAATTATTTTTATGGTTAGACAAAATTAAACAGTTTACAGTAGAATAAAAAAAGGTAATGTTGGTGTATTTTAGAATGATACCTTCCTCTCCCGTTCCGTGTTCCTGTACCCTCGCAGCCTGAAGTCGTCCGTGGCGCGGCTGAGGTCGTTGGCCAGCGAGCGGCAGCGCTCCACGCCGCGGCCCAGCTTGCTCTCCAACTCCTCCCGTCTCTTCTCCCACTCCCTCGAGAGCAGTTCCAGATGGTACTCCTCTTTCCTTCTAAGCTATATACGAAATAGATTAATTTATTTGTAAGCAGTAAGAGATGTAATATTACCAAAATTGGAAATCACATATGAAAATTAAATTTTTCCTCATATTCTCAACATACTAACAACAAAATGACTTAAAAAAGAGAGTGGGAGAGAGAAAGAGCTCATATTGTTTACATCTTTGCACTGTGTTATTGTTCTGAAACATTCAGTAGTTACCTGACATTTGAATAACTCCTGCTGCCGCTCCTTCCAGTCTTCCAGCTCGTCGATGAACTTGTGCAGGATGGCGTCCCGGTCCGCGGCCGACAGGACTCGTTTCACTGTATCTGTTACTTAAACAATATACTATGTTTTTGAGAGTGTTCTTACATATGACATTAAGAAATAACAATAGTAAGTAAAATATACTATATTTTCTTTATAACTTTGTAGATACAAATTCAGTCTATCTTTATAATTATAGATGATTTTTTTTATATTCTGTATATTTAATTTTGTATGTTTGAAAAATCAACAACTTATATAAAAAAAAATTAATAGTAAAGAACAGAATTGAGCCTTTTATAAGTTCTCACTAATTAAAACACAAGTTATGTCATAAAAGACAATATGATACAAAAAAAAATAAAAAAATACAACAAAATACAAGGTGTCCAGAAAGGGTATCGGGTATTTGTTTTCGCGCCATATTCGAAACGGGGCGTCTAAAGGGTGCGGGGAGGGGTTCGTGGCGTCCGCCATTTTGTGGAGTTTAAGTCACGATGGAACAGTACTCGGGGACGCATCGCGCATTTTGCGTACGAGCGTATTATCGTAATGGTGATTCAATAGTGACTGCTCAACGTCTCTATCGTGCGGAATATCGTACACGCCACGCGCCAAGTGACGATAGCATTAGGAAATGGATCAGGATGTTCGAGAATACAGGTGCGACAGTTAAAATTCAAAACTCTGGTCGTCCTCGTTCAGTTCGCGATGAAGAAACAATTGAAGAAGTTGAGGCGTCGGTTCGTCAAAATC
>JAABKM020000013.1:1341639-1352839 GCA_016277805.2 Papilio aristodemus | reverse complement strand
TTTTATTGCGTACGAATAATTTTTGTTTCATTGAATTTACAAATACCCGATACCCTTTCTGGACACCTTGTATATTACCTTTTTCTGTTTGTGGCACAGAGTTGACTTTTGTATCTTTTCCTTTAGAAGTCTCACTGAAAATATTAATATTTGTTATAAATAAAATAAAAAAATAACCTATAAATATCAAAAATTATTTATCCTACCAAGTAGGTTGTATATGTGGACTGTTTGCTTCTCTCTTATCCTGCATATCTCCATCTCTCTCCGGCTTCACGTGTGGCGTGTCTTCAGGGTCACACTGCACCTGCATGTCGCTGGTGAATGGTCTACATTGAGATAGCTTCTCTTGGCTCTGAGCAAAAGAGTCGCACATCTTCCTCAGTAACTCCGCTATCTCGCTGGTCTGTAGAACATTCTCGCCTGTTGCTGTTTTGTATCTGTAACAAAACCACCAATTTGGAATATTGATTTTTTTTTAAATACTGATTACCCCTGATCTGAATGAGCGGACAGAGTTTGTTTGTGAAATTCATGTTTAGCACGTCGCTAGACATTTGTTTAAAAAATTCGCCAACAGCAAGAAATTTATTGAACATCACAAACAAAATAAAAAACATAAGACATTCAAAAAAATACATAATTATAAATCTATTCATATATTTAATTGTTCATGGATTGCTACCTAATGTTACCTCTCTCTCTCACACTCAACACACCCACTCACTCACACACGTACACCCAACACATGCGCGCGGCACTTTATAAATATATAGCATAAAAAATTAAAATCTGTAATGGCTTAAGGTAAAGTTAATGTTTTCTTTAATTTATGTTTCCAAAAATAAACTGAGGATTCTTGTATAATAAACTAATAAATAAAAATTAAATTACAATATTTGATAAAACCCTGGCGGTATCAGTGTGTGTTACCTGGCCGTGTTCCCCGCAGACTTATTGGTGTAGGCGACCCCGCCCAGGTCAGGGTCGATCTGAGTGCAGCTGCCGCTCCGGCAGCCCACACCGGCCGCGGCGCCCGAATCACTTCCTGACCACCCTCTCTCCAGCTCACTTACACTGCGAGATGTTAACACATTGGCTTTCTGGAAAATACCAGGCATCATTTGAGAATTTTTAATGAAAAAACTTGTCCGAATGAAACACTCGTATGGTGTTTTTACAGTTTTAAAAGACCACAATACCTGTATGCTAGACTTGATTCCAAGATATTTAAGACTGATCTCCACGTCCATGTAGGGGCGGCGCGCGCCGGGCGTGGCGCCGGGCGGGGCGCCGTGCCGCGGGCTGCCGTCACAGCGCGCCATGTAGCAGCGCTCGAGCGCCGCGCGCCGCCCCGCGCTGTGGCAGAACTCCAACACGAACCGCTTCACGTCCGCGGTGGGGACCAACTTGCGCAGGTCCACGCTGCACACACCTGTTGTATGCTCTCATATAGAACTAACTATTATATAAATGTATTATACAAAGGATGATTTCGAAATGATCTCATGATGATGAACTTTGAGGAAAGAGGTAGAGAAGGAGTGTAAAAAATTATACACTTACAGACTTAAGAATTAATAAAAAGACGTGATAATACCTATAAACTTTCCTCTCTTTCCTCTTCCTCTTCTATTATTGAACGTATTAAAATCTATAAGACCTAAACGTACAGACAGCAAGAAGCAGCTTTATATACATACAAAGATAAAGAATTAGTATATACATACCGACGTCTGTATCGGCGACACTGACTCTAACAACTAAATGCGGGCACTCGGCGAAGTACCGGCGGAGGGCGGCGAGGTCGGAGCGCAGCCGGAGCGACGTGCGCTGGTTGAAGAGCGCGCTGCTGACCGCACTCAGCCGCGTGGCGCCCACCCTGCGAGTGATTCAGGACCGTACAAATAAATTACAGATGTCTACCTTTATTCCACAGAGTAATTCAAAAAAATAACTCCTATCCATCGGGTCATATCCTCTTCCCCGTTCCCTTAGAAAGAAAAACAGAAATGGGAGACATGAAATAGTAAGTCTATGGAGTTGAAAAGTCAAATGTAATTGTCAATATCAACAAAACATTGATTTCTTATGGCTACTTCAAAGGTACATTTATATAACATAGCTTTAAAAGACACAAACTCACCGGTCCGTCATGATGTTGTGTGTAAATATTGAATACGTAACACAACAGTCGACGGCTTCTTTACTAATCTCATTTGGCAGCAGCTGAATGAGAGAAACAAGTAAATTAAGTAATCCAGTCTTCGAAATACCTCTAGTAATCAGTTATATGTATTTCCGTCCCATGATGTGATAGAGAGCGAGCCTATCGTCATATCGAGCACAAATTCCAAGCTCTGTTCGCAAGTCACTGCTATGCATAGGCGTTGGCGACGAGTCAATAAGTCATGCGGGAAAAATATGTTTGCTGTAAGACATTTTCTTTCTGTTACCATTCTTTCATTTATTATTATAGTGAAGTGAAAAAAAAAGACTGAAATTGTGGCTCCTTCTACTTCAAACCCGTCTTCTGTGAGGTCCCGATTTTTCATCAGTCGGCCCATTCTCACCAACCGTTGATAAGTACTCAACAATAGTGAAAATATTTAATATTTATAAAGAAAAATGTATACTAAATAATTTATGTTCACAAAGTCTTAAAAATTAAACATATTGTTTATTTACCAAATCCAAGTTCTCCACGGATCCTATGACAAAGCTGAGCACATACAACTGTTCACCCGAACCAATCTGTATCAGTCCTTCATCACACTTCAACTGCGGCTGGAGGTCAGGGGATACCAACTTTTTACTTTCATTTATGTATTTATCTAAAAGAAAAAAAAACTAAATTCACCCAAAGAAAGAGACACAAAGACAAGGTTTAAATCTAAGAATAAGAATTAAGTTGTTTAAAACAAAACAGATATAAGATACATACAAACAGTTTCCCATGGGATAAGACACTGTTCAAACAAAATGAATTATTAATGTAAAAAAAATATTTAAATCAGTATTATTAATATATTAACTCCCTCTACGGCTCAGTGGTCCAGGGTTCAATTCCCGTGTAGAGAAAAATGATATTGGGTTTTCCAACTTGATATCTGTCCAGAGTTAGGAATTTGTGCCCGATATGACGATACGCTCGCCTCCTATCACATTATGGGACGGAAAAACATATGGCGAAATGTGACTGCACTAGTTGCACCTCTGCCTACCCCTTCGGGGAAAGCTCTCTATATAACTTAGAATTAAATATTAGATTATTAGTACTTACTCAATGTTAATAGTACAGGTTCTTTGCCTTGTCCAGCGCTGGGAGTGTGTGACACCGGATATGCCACTTCATTGCTGTGGAACATACGGAGTTCATTGCGCTGAAACAAATTACAAAATTACTATTGTTGCTTCAATCTGGCTCTCTAACCCATTATATATTTATTACAATAATTCAATATTAAAAAAATCCTTTTTAATGATATTAATCTATGTGGTAACTTACTGGGGTTGGAGTATTGACCCTGTCCTCTATGGTAAGGCTCATTAGTAACTGTGGGTGACAGCATTTCCCTTCTGATCTTATTCCTAGGAGTTTATGCCATGAGTACTTCACCTGAAATGAGTAGACAAGTTTCAATAACTAAAATATCCATTTAAAATGCTTCTCTTTTGATTAGTATTTTCATTGTGTATTATTGGAGTTATCAAGAATGATAACTTACTGGTATCTCATCTTTTTATTACTTAGCACTATTTTACAAAATTACTTAGCTACTGAATATACCATACCTAAAATCATGATTTTATATATAGAAGATAACACAGAGCAAAACTTAATTCGTAAATAGTTACAATATTTAATTAAATTGACCTAACTTACATCCACTATTTTGTTTGACGGGCAGGGTTGTGCTCCCAGTAAGCTGAGTAAGATATATCCTATTTTGTCCTTCCTTCCTTGTGTACTAGTTGTAAATACTTCAATTTTAATTGGGACATTTTGTACACGCAAGCTAAAATACAAATAAAATATATCAGAATGTAGATTATAATCCTAATATGGGTTTATGTAAACATGTAGTACTATAACTTATCTACAACAGATGTGAATATTTTAGTCTGTGGAATCTTAGCCTTATAAAATTTAAGAGTATCTCTTATTGAAGTCTGGACTCTGTAAGATTGTGTTCGCTTAATGTTGATTTACAAATTTTAAGAAACAAATTTAGTTAAATAAAAAATTATCCAGAGCATCTTGTGCCAATACAAAGGTATACTCTAAATTATAAATTATATATGCACTTTTACCTTCTAAATCTTCTTTTATCAGCTTCCCAAACTAATTCCGCATCAAAAGCCGGTGCATGAGTTGGTACAACTGGGTCAGTTTCTAGCATATATCCATTAAGAGAACCACTCACGACAAAGGGTATACGAAGAAATCCAAATCCGAGACCTTGTAAATTTTGTTAATTTATTCAAAAACATATTAACTTGTAAGAAATATACTATTAAGACTCTTTCCATACCTTCTTTCACATGAAGAACAATTTGAATATTAGGTCCCCGTAATTCGTCCATCTATATCTTAATAAAAAACAAATGTAAAAAACTAAATTCACATTATATGCATGGCGGTAAACAGACTAACTTCCATTTTTGAATCTTGTTTACCAAATTTATGTTTTCGAAACTTGTCAAAATTTACATTGCCATATCATAGATTATTTTTCCCAATTCTAATGTTTGAAACAGAAAGTTATAGTGTTAATGAATTAGTTAATGAAATACCTTAAATATGATTATTTTAATTGAAACTATTTTTATAAAATATAAGAAAATTAAGTAACATTCAAATAGATAAAAAAAACTATCTTAGAGCAGATTAAAACTGTGGAAGGGGACGCCCAAGATGACTACACTATAGGCATTGTTCTGATAATATAAACGAAAAATGTGAAAATAAAACAAATTATTTTAATTCATATTTCATCGATTTAGAGTCTTATTTGTAGCAATGCAAATACAGGCAATATTCGTTCTATTGGTTGAGAGCTTTGGGCTGAGATGACGAAGTGAGCGAACTTTATTCTTTTTAATATTACTGATTTATAAACAAAGCTTTCGTTTTTTGTATGAGCTTAATCCTTAATACTGAAACTGAATGTAATGTCAATACTAATCGTTTCAGGCATCAGTTTTTAGGAAGCAAAAGGATTATCTTTTTCAAATTGTTTTCTTGGTAAAAAAAATATTGGGCATTGTAGAAAGGCTTGGTCGTAGTGAAATTTAAAGTTGATTGCTTTAAAAGACAAATTGTATTTTAAAATACTACTATTAACTCCGTGTGTGCTTTGTTAGCACTTTAGTTTATGTATCTATCAAATAAGGATTACAATTAGAATCCAAATTCGAGCTGCCTTCGGTTTGATACTTTTTTTAACTTTGTTTTATTTTTACACTAATATCGATTTTTTACTTATTTACTTCACTCATTAATTACTGCCTAAATCCGTTTAATAAACGTTTTTGTGGCAATACAGAAAAATGGGAAATTATTGTTGCTTGAATCAAATTGAAAACATAGATTTTTTTAATCTAATTTTCTGCTTCTATAATCATTAATAAATATTATAATCAGACACTAATAAGATTCAAATATTTTTTCCGCATATAATTGAATGAAACAGTTACGTTTTTATGATATTTAACAATGTATTAAAGTATTAAATTGACTGGATTATGTGTCAAAATACTTCCGTTTACATGTTATTTCTTGTCAGAGATTTTAAAACTATAGTCTAAATAAAAGTGCTATTAATTTAGGATTAATATCTTATTCTTACATTAGTTTTTGGTGGTAATAAGAAAAACAATGAGAAAATTTCTATTTGAATATAAAGTTACACGAAGTCATTCAGAAACACAAATGTCAACTGAGCAACGGTAATAATACGCAGATTTGTGGGTGTTCTTTATTACACGCTACCCATTTATTTATCAGTTCATAAATTGCACTGCGCCTAGGATGATCAATCTGTTTTAAATTGTCAACGAGTGGCAAGTGACCACGGTACACTGAATCGCGGGCCGCCCGGCGCGGATGAAGTGGATCACTGGAGCGCGACGAAAAGTAATTTGTACAAAAAACTGAATTCAACTCTCATTGCGAATGCCGTGTTGTTCGTGATGTTTTGTCTGACCGCACAATATATCGGTGGTCATTGTTGCTAGACGTTTTCACAGCACTCGAACTAAACCGGGCCGGTAACGATCCGAATTTGCAGTGAACTTTCAGTTTTGCTTTAATTCTTGCCTTCTCGAAAAGTTTTCAACATAAACTTTACGTTTTAGATAGTTTGTTTGCGGTGTGTAATTGCAATAAAAAAAAAAAAACGAAAAAAAAAGTGTCGGTTTCGGAATATGGGAGTTTTAAAATGGTTGCGGCGGTGAGTACGTATTTTATTATTCATGTGATAATAAAAACAAAATTCACAGTTACCTTGCTTTGTCGGATGTGTAAATAACTAATAAATGAATATTATTATTTCTCCTCACTTAATAATATGCCATTATTAATTATTTTCCTTAATAAATCCTAAAATAAAGTAAGGCGATTGGATTAAATAGATAGGTATAATTTAGGTTATAATTATTTAAAATATCGTGCAATGAATTTGTTTTCCTTTATTTAATTTAGTATAAGAAATCTTTTCTTAGATCTTACAAATACGAAAAAACACCAATTTTTTCATTTTTTAAATTTGTTAGTTATTTAAACTCGTGTAGGCAATTTTTCAATGTGACTGCTATGTATATAACTGAACATAATGTTACATACATACACAATCCTTTGCTGAATTCAATATCTATTGATCTGATTACAATACATGGAGGTCACATACCATGGTACTATTGTGAAGCCTCTATTCTCAATGCATGTTTTGTTGCAATCCAAATATACTCCCGACTCATGGTAGGTAACCTCGGAAGCATCGCATCGTCGCTCGTTACCAAACAGTAGTTGATCAACCTTACTGCCTTTTAGTTCAAGGTGCGTCGAATCGTTCAGGAATGAACACGACTTTATGGGATTTAGACATTCTTGCACTTGAATGTTTTTTTTTTACTATACGCTACTTAATCTAATTAATGGACGCGACTTATTTTTAAATTGATAAATATAAACATCAGAGGTAGGTTGCTTTTACATATTTTTAGTATTTTTTAAGGGGGGAGGCAAACGAGCATCGGATCGCCTAATGTTAAAAAGTGCGTAGTAATTTTTTACCAAATACACGGCATAACCTTATTTTATTGTAGCCATGTTATAAACACTGAATTGTTATAGATTTTTGTATATATAATAATTCCAATTCTTTTTTTTATATGTTATTATTTAGTAATTAATACGTTATCGAACACCATTTCCAAAAATAAAATTCTAGTAATTGATTAATTGAGAAGTGCTGTGTGAATCTAATGTGTCCCGTTGTAGATCCAAGCCTCTTATAAAATTATATCATACAGCCTACCGTATAGTGGACATGGTTCTCAAAGACTTATGGATTTTCAAGGCTCAGTTCAAAAACCACTCAAACAAAAATCGTTCTAACCGTTCCGAAGTTCAGTGATATATATATATATATTTTTTTCGGAAATACAAATGGTGATTAATATGACGTCATATTATATTACGTAATTTATTCAATAAAATAAGCCGACCGTGGTAGAGTGTACTGGATAGTATGGCTTCTTCCTCAGAAAGCGTGCGTGCGGCTTCGATGTATGCAATTTCTATTAAGTGTGATTCATACAAGATATTGTCCCTTGCAAATTTAGCGATAGCCCTTCTCCATACTGTAGCCTAATGATTGTTACCAAATTAAACAATATTTCTATATTATAACACAAATAAGGTAAGCAGATATAGGGATTATAATTTGTCACTGTTTGAGTACGCTTTTTTCGCTTCGCAAATGTGTTAAGTTCATAGTTGCTATTACTATTGACCTCAATAGGTTAAATGAAGACGTAAGGGTTTTTTTAAATTTTAAACTCTAATGGACCATTTTACGGTCAACTAGAGCATCTCATTACGTATTATTTTTTTCCATCGCCTTTTGTTGAATACGATTTTCGAATAGGTAGTCGTTGTAGTGAAATGTTATTGTCTACTTTTTCGCATGCCTCTCGTTTTTTTTTTATCAAGTTTCAATATTTTTATACTTTAAAAGTAAATTGTGAGAGTTTACCTCGTTTTTACAAGATACCCGCATTTCAATTAGTCATACGGTGCGGAAATTTTAGCACACAAATGACGTAAGCTCGTAACTGTTTCAGCAAACAAATTTATTATAATAAAGATATAACATTTAAACATGAAATTAATTTAGAAGCACGGAATCTGTCATCATTTCTCAGGAGCGTTATTTTACGAGTTGAGCCCTACATCATCACCATTAAAAAAAGTTAACTCAGTTTTTAACAATCCAGAATTTAATATCTATGAAAGTTCTGTTAATTTTTCTTAATCTATATAAAGGCTAGTAAAAATACTTGACGTTTTGACATTTTCCTTATTATGGTAATTAGTTGAATTCATGACCAGACGTTTAGTGGTCGTAGACAATTTGATACGCCAGACATTTCCGATGCCCTGTACGACAGCTCCGTAAACTGTCATCCATTGAACATTAGTGTTTTGTTAATGTCCACGGCATTTGGAAAATTTACCATGATTTTTCTTTTGTTTTATACATATGTGTACTAACGACGAAAATATTAAATGTGTGTAGCTACTAGATGGAATTTACTTTGCTTCAAAGAGGGTCAACAACTCCCTCGATTGGTAAACCAAGATCCACAATTGTGTAAGAATTAATCATAAAAATATACAATCGAGTTGTGAAAGTTTTCTCGATTATCGAAAATCGAACGTCAAAATCCGTCCGTCCGTTGGTTACAAATTGTGAATAATGATCATCGTAATTAAGCGAGCGGAATAAGATTGACCAGAGATAAGTGAGGCTGATAATGTAATAACTTCGAATAAAATGAGAAGCTTTATCATGGAAATCTACATTGGGCTCGCTATGTAATTTCACTGTCAAGATAATGGTTACATAAACAAATCTATCTTGTGCGTTTCTTAAACTATAAAAGAACAATAAAAGTAACTCTCGACGTCGCTCAACAAATAATGAAGTGAAAGTGATTCCGACAGACAATGCTTCGACGATGTCTTATCGATAGCCTGCACCAGATGTATCAATCAGTATCTATTGTTGAAGATTGTTATAAAGAAATTTTAAGACCGTTTCGTAACAATTCACTAAGTTTCCATTCGCCTAAAGTTCATTTTAATGTATTATCTATAGATTAAAGTGAAACCTCAATCTTCTTACATACAAGTAACTACTATTAAAACAAAGTACTATTTATTGTCAAATTAAAGCGAAATAAGTTTTGTTGTATCTGGTAGTAATAATTGATGCATACGAGCAAAAGAATCATTCACAGTTATTCTGTTGTAAAGTAAAGAAGGACGAAACGTAGATATTTTGAATATATATTTCTATTCACATCGATACCATTACCAAACTTTATATACATTCATATTTTATTTTTGTATGTGATTTAACTCATTTGAATCGATTGGACAGATTTTGATTAAATGTTGTGTTTGTCTCGGAATGGTTTTGATTCGCAATTTCACCTGGTCAGGCTGTATTTTCGGGTTCCACAAGATTATTCAATAAGACAATGATAGGTCCGTCAGTTAATGTTTGCAAGAAATCTTTTATCGTTCAGAACATATATACCCACTAACCTAAATAATAACAATAAAATCGTTTCCGTGTGTTTTTCGTAATAAAAAAAAACTTGTACAAGATCGCGTGGCCTTTGTTATACTGGCTGTGACCTTTGCGTGTTATTGAACTGCACATTTGCTTAGTTTTGCGCGCACAAATAACCGTAACTGCGAAATAAGTTGACTCAATGTTATTACATACCTGTTACCTGTTTCATTCTATAGGCACTAGCAAAAGACCCGGATTCGCTAAAATAATTTTTTCTTTTGCCCTATTCCTAAATTTAAGTAAGTACTGCTTTCGTGTGATCTTTATCATTTTCGATGAGTCATTAAGTTAACTAAGCATATTATTTTCATAATAACTATTAGCTTTAATTGTTAATTTTAAACTTATTAATTACACTTATAAAATAACGCAGCGTGAAAACTTAATACTTTGTCGTGTGAAAAGAAATCGTGTGAGGAAGGCACGCATATATTATTTCTTAGAAAGAATACGCATTAGTTTCCTTATGTGGTCAGATCTGTATATAGTATCTGGTCGGCATTTCCTCTTGTCTACGATTTACATCAAAAAAATGAATAAAGCCTACAAAATACGTTAAGTTAGAAAATAATATAATTTCGTGTCTAATAAATAAATTGAATGCTTAGAAAAAAAAAAAATATTTACATACTGTGACTTTATTTATTATTTTGTTTTAACTGTTTTGTACTATTTTGTCTGTTTGTTTGTACTACAATGTACTGTTCTTTTATTGCCGGATGTTTTTTTTTTGTTACCGATTAGATCGGAACTGAATCGGTAAAAGTGTTACCGGTAGTTATCATTTTAAACTTTGCTATCTTTGTCGATCTCATTTTTTCTCTGTCTCTCTTACATTTGTAACCGATTTCTTAATCGTTGTTTCCGTTTCTATTTGCACTAATTCAAGTTAATAATGATTTGATTATTTAAAATAAGAATTGATGTTATAACGGTGATGAATTAGATTTGTAATTATAAATTAAATTGGGAATAGAAGGTAAAACAGATTTGTTTATAACTGATTTGGTTGTTGTAAATTTGGTATTGTTAACTGGAAATAATTTATAAAACGGTATAGTCGTCAAAGTATCCGGTAGCGGTGTACAAAATCCCGTTTTACAATTCAACGGGTAAATTATGAACTCATAATATATACTAAAAGGAATCATGTACTTTGATTTTAACTCAAATATCAAGTGTTGTCAATTTCCACTACTGAGATCACTATGTTAACATATATTTATTTTAGAAAGTATAAACTGCCTATAACTATAACTGCCTCGGTAGCTCAGTGGTATCACGTGTTACGTATACGGTACCGCTGCAACGCCTGGGGTCCCGGGTTCGAT
>JAABKM020000013.1:1299738-1338404 GCA_016277805.2 Papilio aristodemus | reverse complement strand
CATATGGCGAAATGTGGGTGCACTAGTTGCACCTCTGCCTACCCCTTCGGGGAATACAGGCGTGAGATATGTTAAAGTATAAACATATTAATAGACTTTAAAGTCACGCTGACATTAAATGATACGTTTGTTCATTCAACTATAATAATTTCACTATAATATAATTGTTATAGAGTTGTTTATAATTAGAGGCGGCGGGACCGACGCTCTCACGGAACAGTTTGCCAAATTCCGTTCGGCCATTAGCTTCCGTTTGTAATGCTACTTTTTCCCAGCCACGGCTATTACCATGTCCGAGGCAATCGCTGCCTAAACTGTTTCTCCATTAACTACATTTGTCGATTACCAATGCGGATAGAGCCGACTTTAGTCATTAACTGAATAACGGTTAAAATAAGTAACGTATAATCAGAAATATTTAATTTTTGGAAATACTTTTTATAAAGCTTGAGTAAATAATCAAATGTTTTTCATGACAATAATAAATTGTCATTGGAAACATTAATTATTGACTTCATTTAATGACATCATTCGAACATTGTTTGATTCAGAATACATTCAAAAACTATATTTAATATTCCGTGGTTTTAAAGAAGTATCCAATACTTAATTAAAAAAAACAAAAGCGGTACTAAAAAAAATTGTGTTCGTAACATTGAGGCCGGAAATAAATAAGCATAAAAAATGGTAATAAGAGTGACAGTAATTAAGGGTACCCGTCGACCTAGGACCTAGGTGAACGACCAATGCGGCGATTCGATGCAATTTGACACAACGTGAAAATATCAAGTAGTGTATTCTCGCTCGTTAAGTACTTACTGGTCCTATAATGTTGTACATTGCGTGCCGTCGCATTGGTCACCCAAATCAATTACTGACGGGACGTATACCATCTTTTATAAGGTTTTAGTATTTCACGGGTCACTAATTAATGTAGAAGGCTTATTTATCTTCTTAATTTCAGGGAACGATATACGGTGACCGCACGTCAAGTTGATTCAGAGACAACAGACGACCAGCCACAAACAACGCAAATCGGCACCATCCGTACCGAACAATATAAAAAGGACCTGGCCGAGTTCCAAGCGAGGAGGGTTACAGGTACCGAGGAACCACAAAACATTACACCCGTTAGACGGAAATGTGGAAGACATTCGTTGCCCGCATCGTGCACAGACTGTTCAGGAGGAGACCCGGACACGACATTTAATTACGAAAAGAATTCCCCAGCAAAATACAAGAAGAAAGCCCGCGGTAAAGCGAGACGCGCCAGCCTCGACGACAAACTCCCCAATATACAATTCCTTTTCCAAAACCAAGTGTTTATGCCTGGCAATCTGTATCCCGCATCATTCTCGGAGTCATCGAAGGCTCGGTACCGCTCGCAAAAGGTCCAAAGGTCGACAGACATGGACTCAATACAGAGACACATCGATTTTAAAGATGAAGATTTGAAGTCGCCCTCTTTATTCCTTAAGAACACTTCTCCGTCGAGTGACATTAAGAAATATATAGAAGCATCTAGAAAAAGCGACGAGCTCGATGGACTAAAAGAAGTGAGCGAATCTTCTCGACCCAATTCTGTTATGGCAATAAATAATGATAACAGTTGTGAAGAGAAGATGTGGGAGGTGATGAACGAATTGAAGAGTTTTGACCAGTGGGCGGACGACCAGTTGCAGGCGCAGTCGTCCAACACTACCAAGTCCGATGATAATAAAGTAAGACTTTTATGATCTATTTTTAATCAACTAATTAAATAAAACTGCAGTGGTTCACTCTTAATCGGTGTTTAGTAAAAAAAAGTGAGATCCATCAGATATGTTGTGACCTTTAAGCCTAAACGACTTGACCTATTTTAAGAAGTGAGGTATTATTCAAATCGTATTATTTCTCGTAGTTTATAGTTTATAAATAGTTTTTTTTTTTAAATTAACTATTGCTTTTTTGGACGTTTGAACTTTGAAGTACAAGTCCAGTTTCTAAATACAAATGTAGTAAAAGTAATATTAAATTAATTAATAAGATTTGTTAAAGTCGTTAGTAAATACGTCCTTAATCGTAATTATTTTTTGATTCACTTGTAGTCTAGTATCATTGTATATGTAGAAGTATCATGTTACTTTAACGACCTAGAACATAACGGAGTATTTAACCTTCGTTAGTTTAAAAGTAAAAGCGTTACGGATACAGTCCAATAACATTTTATACAGCGAACATGTATATATCGATTACAATACAGTTACACAAAATAACTGTTGTGTTCTTTTTTTAATTTGGACAAAGAATTAATAATCAAGCGTATTAAATTTGGTATCAGAAATTGAAAGAAATATTCTTATTCTATAATTCTATGTAATCACAGTGTTGATAAAAGAAAACAAAGAAAAAACAAACTTTTAATCACTAGGTATACTCATAACTATGTCAATATAGCACTTTCTCAGTTGGTAATAATATGGTATGTCCTAAGAAAACGGCTTGTTATAAGTAAATGCGCCTACCCGACGAAATCCGCAATAATAAATATAATAAATGTTTGCCTTTAAGTTTAAAACATAAGCATAGAGTAGAAGAGAAAAAGACAAGAAGAATAAGATACAAGTGGTGATAGACTTTCAGCATATATTATAAAAAAAATACACGTTTGTTTCCTTCACTACTCAATGAATCAGGTTCATTATTCCTCAGCTAGAGAAGTCTGTTCCATTTAACAGTTGTTACTTACTAAAACTCTTCGTAAATAATAGTACTATTTGCAGAGTGACGTGAGCGCATACGGCTTAGCTGTGACTAGTTCAAGCAACATGAGTGTGACCCTCGACAAGAGTAGAACGTGGAACATGGGCAAGTGGGGCCTGGTGCCCGTGCAGATAAAGAAACTGGTGGGCGTCACCATCGACCACGTCAAGAAGAAACAGAACACCGAGATTAATATACTGAGGTAATTATTGTATACAGGAATACGTCTAATCCTCTTGGCTTGGTAACAAAAGTAATATAAGTCCTAAGAAACAAGATATATCTTTGTGTGAGTTGTTAAAACACGTAATGTAAGTGAGTGGACGAGTCGATAGAGGACGTTTCAGGACTTACATCGATCAGACTCATGACGAACAAAAAAAGGCGATGTACGTATTTAACCGACGAATACATATGCATAGTATGGATGTAGAAACGAGAGCTGCCGTCATCCATCTTAGATGGAAATCCGTAATCTCTATCTACCCCTCTAGGTTAAGGCCCTGAGCGTATACAATATAAAACGCGATTTTTCAGAAAATATCGCCACCCAAACATAATACTGCTGATGGGGCTGTATTCTGACATTAACAACAATGTCAATATAATCTGTGAGAGATGCTTGGACTCGCTGTATGGGATACTACATGTACAGGTGATGTATATATTTATATATTATTTAAACAAATAGTTCTACAAGCCTAGTTTAGACTTCATTGGTAGTCCTTTTTTCCCCAATATAGCCGAAATATTTCATATTTGTAAAAAAAGGTTGTTAATAAAAAAATATTTTAATTGAAATATTTGTCAGTACTCATGCTGGCTGCTCGCACATGTACACGCATCCAGTGTCGCTGAGTAGGGCAATCTGCTTACCATTAATGTTGTAATTTTAACTTTAGTCGTATAGAAATATAATCTAAAATTGAACTATCCAGGGCCGGATCCTAAGTGCCCAGACATCAGTCCAGTACGCGCTGGACATCGCGAACGCGCTCCTGTTCCTCCGTATGCAGGGCTACGTGCACTCGCGGCTGTCGAGCGCCAGCGTCCTCGTGACGTCACAGGGCACCGCCAAGCTCGCGGACGTCGCGCCCTGCCTCCGCATCAGCACCAAGAAGTCGGAACGGAAAGAATTCGAGTACACCTCCGAGCCGCAGTATGTTAACATACAAGGTTAGTGAAGCTGTACTGACCTTACGCCAGTGTTCCCCAAAGTGATAGGCAGAGGTGCAACTAGTGCACGCCTACGGAAGTAGTAATAACGAGGAAGTCATTGATTTATTACTTTACTCTCTTTTTTATTGAGAAAAGGGTCGGCACGACGGAAAAAAAACAGATATTTTTAAATTATTAATTTTTTTTTCAATCGTTGTATTTTTCCCAGTCATCACTTATGTAGCTATCTGTTATCAGCGAGTGAGAAAGGTAAGAGAATGGGTTCATTAAAAAGTTTATTAATTTAAGGAATTTTTTTCCAGATACGTCGGAAGCGACGCCAGTGGAGAGTGAACCGTTACTGCCGCAGACTGTATCCGAGGCGTACCTGTCCGCTAACGCCGTGCCGCAGCAGAGCGCGTCCTACAGGGACGGCAGCCAGTTCCGCTGGCTGGCGCCGGAGCTGTTCGAGCCGGACGCGCTGGGGCTCGTGTACCCGTGCTCCAGGAGCGACGTGTACTCGCTCTGCCTCGTACTCTGGGAGTGCTGTAATGGTGAGTCACGTAACGCCTTCATTTAACTAAACTTGCTTTATTTGTTAGCATTTATTATTGTAAAAGACGTATCTTTTGAAGTATCATTTACACAAAGTAATTTCTGATTTTCATATTTATTTTGAACAATTTGCATAAGGTAAGGGACTGATGGCAATAAAAAAATTGTATAATTTGACTAAAACAGCGCCACCTAGTTGACATTTGTATTTTTTTTACGTTTTGATGATTTGAATTTATTTAGATATAAATAGAACATACAAGAAGAACAAAGATAAAATAATTTTGATAATCCATTAAGCGAAAGTATTATATGGTTTCCCAAAGACTAGTGTTCTATGACCCACTTATAACACTAAGACTATATACAATGTATGTGTTGCAGCTACAATCCCGTGGAAGACGTTAAAGTATGACAAACTTAAAGAGCTGTACCTAACATGGAAGACCGGGATAAGACTCCCGCAGGACGGGTCGTACCCGGGCGCGCTGCTCGCCGTCCTGCAGGACGGTCTGCAGCTGACCAGGGACCAGAGGCCCGACCTGCAGACACTGCAGACCACGTTGCAGTCACTTAAGGTACGTCACTAGTTACACGAGCGTCTGCCGTCAGCATCCAGTGGACTTCGCTCCATATTGTGAGAAGCCTGTTTACTCTGTTTTCATCTCATCAGCCGTGAAGCAATGTGTTCGACCCATTGTTACTTAAGTTTGTACTACAAGTAATCCTTTAGACAAAAATTATTTGCCTGAAACTTATATGAGGTTAGGAAATCACTTGTCGAAGTCTTTTTTATGGTTTAAGGTAATTGAGCAAGCGTTTCTGCCCATCCTTCTGTGTTACAAGCTTGAGTGCTTACATATTATACGTCTTAATGTTAATGGTAGTAAAATAGTATTGTTAATTTCAGAGCGACCTTGACGACATGGAGTATATCATCATAGCGACGCGATTCCCTAAGACGACGTCCAACTTCAGCAACCAGAGCTGGGACACCAACTCCCCCACCGACTCCGACTGTCCCAGCTCCAGGAACGTACGGCACACGGTGGTGGTCCACAAACAGAACACGTCCACGGACAGCGAGAGAGACTCACAGACAGTATCCAGCCCGCTGTACGAGACTCTGAGGAGAACACAGCTCGATACCTTGAAACAACCTGAAAGGTGTTTCATATCCGATGACGAGGCGGCCGTTGACATTCAACCGTTCCTGAAGTTCAAACACCTACCGGATAATGACTTCTCCAGCGCCTGTTCCACTCCAGTCCAAGTTAAAGTACAACCGAGAATTAAAGAATTGGGTACTCCGGTGTTACATAAGAGCGATTCAACGGAATACTGCAGTATTTTAAGTCCGGAAACACGAGGCTTAAGCCTGACTTGCAGCGATATTAAAGACAAAAGTGAACGTTCTGCCAGGCTGAGCCGGAGCTTCACTCCGCAGTCATACAAACCTTTGCATATAAAAGTGCCGGAATTCAAATTGGACTCGATAAAGCAGATTGTGAGAAGCAACGATCGCAACGAACGGTCGTCTTACAACTTCGATATAAAACCCTGCAGTCTGCCGACCACGCCCATCGCCAGGAGTAACCTGCTGAGGAAGAACGCCTGGCTGTCCGGCGATGTCGGCGCACAGGAACAAACAGAGGTCGTGGAGAAAACTTCAGTTAAAGAAGGTGACTTTATCATATCGGTTTAAGTTTTGATCTTTTGATTTCAGAAATTGTGCCTAGGGAAAAATATCAGTTAAATCATTCCACTAGTAAAAATCTTTGTAACTAGCAAAATATTTAAAGTGTATATTTTTAAAATGATCGTATAAACATCACTGCCGCTTTATTTGTAGCGTATGAAAAGGAGACACAAACATCGCCGACGAGCGGCGCGGGGTGCGGCGCGGGGTCCGGTGCGGGGTGCGGCGCGGGGTCCGGCCCCGAGGCGGACGCGGGCAGCTGGTGCTCCAAGCCCAGCCCGCGCTCGCCCGCCAGCGACTCCGCGCGCGACCACTACACCGGCCTGAAACGGTACAAAAGTCAAAACTAATACTAAAACTAATTAATATTGTAAATGATGCAGTCATAGTTCCAATAAAAAATTTATTATTGTAACTATTACAGAGTGGAGCCGCCGCACGACTTCCTATCTCTGCCCGAGGATCAGTCGCCTCGTCCTAGAGCCAGTTCGTGGTCGCTCCGGTCTCGGGAGACCACCAGCTCCAAGGGCAAGTCGGAGGAGCTGGCCAACGTGAACGTGAAGCCGCTGGTGGCCATCCACGAGCGCTGGATACACGAGGCCAACAGAAAGACGGCGCGATCGTTGTCGCTGCCTGGTGACAACAAGTGAGCCAATGATGAATATAACATGAACCTATTTTTTATCGGGTCCTTCGAAAATAAAAAAAATATGAATAATTTATATGTATTTATAAGATCTTTTGAAACTGATAAAAGGACATAGCCAGTAACCAAAGTCACATTAGTTTAGCAGTATCGCTAGTAAAGTCCGAAATGACTTTGTCTAGAAATAGATTTCTAAGGGTTTTCTTTATACGCTATCCTGACTTATAATGACAAATTTCCTTCTCGTTTCCTATTCTAAAGGAATATTTTAATTTTAGTAACAAACCTATCGAATTTATAGTAACAAGTATTTCATTACGCAGTCTCAGTACTTAGTCCAAAGACAAATAACTTATCTCACTCTATTTTTATCTATGACTATAAAAATGATAATCATAAAACTACAAAACATTTTAAATGAAAATGGTAGATGCGGTATATATCAAAAACTAACGCTTACTACATACATGTACCGATACTGACGATAACACGATATATTGTCATCGCGATGTCCACTTGACATTTATTTTAGCTTTTTCTTTGATACAATTATATCATAGAAATAGTAAACGACTCGTCTTGAGTGTTTTTATTTGTTCTGCATTAACAGATTCTTGGTTTAATAACTTTTTGCAATCATTCTAACTAACGTCATGTTCATCGACAGAGATAGATAGAGAATAATGACGCCTTTATCTTTCTGTCTTATAGCTGCAATGCTGGGGTTCCCGGGTTCGATTCCCGGGCCGGGAAAAATGATATTGGGGTTTTCAATTTGATATCAGCCCCGAGTTTAGAATTTGTGCCGGATATGGCGATAGGCTCGCCCCCTATCACATTATGGGTCTAAAAACATATTACGAAATGTGGGTGCACTAATTGTCCTTCGGGGAGTATAGGCGTGAGATGTGTTTTTTCTCTAAGGAGAATGGAAACCATTACCATATTCATCAAGACCTAGGTCCTTCCTCCCCTGTACAGCGACACGTTCATGCATGTATATACCTCCAGGAGCCAGGTCCGCGCGGTGAAACCGGCGTCGCACTGCGTGTCGGTGACGGCGTCGGCGTCGGCCTTGCCGTGCGCCGGCGCACGCCAGGGGCGGGCCCGCGGCCACCGCCCCCCGCCCGCCGCGCCCGCCGCGCCGCCCGCCCACAGGAACGGTCAGTGAATGCACTACAACACTTTTATTACTCACCCTGCATGTGCGGACATGGGTCGCTCGTTCATTACATGTAAATTTCTCTTTTAATATAAGTTTGGTTCATTTTTTTATTTTTGTTTCTACTTGTCACTTTTATTATTACTTTTGTGTAAAAATCAATAAATTTGCATTTATATGACTGGTAAAAAAACTTATGTAACTGCTTGCCATTTATCTATTAAAGTACATTTGTAGTTTTAATTTTTCGCTACAAATTGGGAACAAAAGCACAAAGAATATTCCTTGTACTTAATTTGTACTAATATTTGTGGTAAATAACATTACACTATGGCCGTCGACCTTCTTTGTAGTGTAAAATCAAATAAAGTGTAAGTTTTGAAGACGCCTTTGCGTTGGAGAATTTTTCAGTGTGAATTAATACAGTGATTAGTAATAAGAAAATTTTATATTTTAATTAATGTTAAACGAACTAAAAAGTTCTTAATATTGTCACAAAATGTTTGTTTTGAAACTAAACGGAATTATTAAATTAACATTACTACCAAGATTAGTCAGCGAGTACTACATTACAACACGCACACGAATTGAAACATTTTCTACTTAATGTCATGGCGTATTTTAGGCCGCTAGTACACTGACCGCAGATCCATGTCCATTGCGCTGTTTGTTATGTAGCTTGCATACATTTCAAATAAACACCGCATTGGATGTCAACACACTTCGGTTCCGCGGTTTGTGTGCCAGCTGCTTTATAATGCGGTCTCATATTCATTGTCCTGAATTGTCCTGTAGTCCAGTAAGTTCTGCTAATTATGCAAGACAATAACCATTATTTATGATACGTTAAACTGTTCGTCTTAGAATTGTTTTTAGTAATTTCCTACAGACGCTAAGTATGTAAGTGAAAATAAACAATAAAATTGTTTTATTTAGTTTGAACATGAATAACTGAATTTGGAATTGAAAAATAATTTGTTACCTATTTTACTGAAAGGTTTTTATTCTGTATATTAAAAAAGTATAAAATAATCGCTGATAAAAGCGTGAATTTTTTTTCTTTTACTTCTTACTCGCTACCTTTGGTCCGTTACATTCCTGTATCATTATTTTTATGTTTCATTATTAATGTTGCAATTTGTTTCTTTATCATTAGCTAGAGTAATAAACTGATCGCATGTTCTCACAACTATCTTAAGTTTAATTGTATATAACGGCTTTTGTACGCACATTATTGGCTTCAATAAAAACTTATCCGCATGTTTGTTTTTAATTTATTAACTTGTATAGTTTTTATTCTTTACTAATTATGGTTTGTGGGTTTACACAATACTTTTCTATTTTAAGCGGATTTTTTGCTTGTGAATTTGGGAATGGTTTTTAATCGGCATTGGACATAAATGTTTCAAACATTTATGTTAAATTATAAGTGGGATAGAAATTTTTTTTTGTTTAATTTTAAAGCACATTTTAGAAAAATTTTACAACGTTTATCTATTCATAGCGCTATAAATATTTGCGCAAACATGATATGTTTGCTCATTAATTTTTCATTCATAAATTAAAGTCTTAACAAAATGCTATGTAATATTTTTAAATACATGTCTTTGACGTTAGATGATCGCTTGCAGCATTTAACTTAAGGAACAGAATATCACAATATATCTATCTCTGACAATAAACGTATAAAGTGACTTTATTAAAAAAAAAACAACGTAAATAAATAAATATGTGCTCACACCCGTAACCCAGAGGAGTAGGACGAAGTTATGGATTCAGTTGGTTTGGATGGATGGATTTCCATTTGGTACGATCCTGGCACATCTCAGTCGCTTCATCTACATCCATACATCGACGCATACATGCTCGTTGGTTACGGGTACTTCTTACATCGCTTTTCTTTAGTATGTCACTAATATGACCGATGTAAGTCCTTCTGGGTCGTCACCTACCGACACAAACATGATAATAGAGGAGATGGCTCGGAGACACCATAGTAAAATTAAATCCCAAATCAAGCATAAAACTGTAAGGACTGAAGATACTGTGATACTGCATCGATTGTAATCAAAATAATTGAGAAGATGGTACTTCCCCAGCACCTTTGAATCGTTCATTCCATCCTTTCCTTAAGTCCACTTCTACCAACATATCCAATCACATTGGATAAGGATATACATGGACATGATGTGCCATTCTTCCCTACTCATAACACATTCAAATTCTTTTTAATTCTATAATGTGTTGTCTACCATTGAGCATCTATAATACAGTCATTGGCCTTTACCCTGAAGTAAGACTGGTGACCCATATCAAACGTTTCAGGTCTCTCGTGGGAACAGTTTTGCCACACGCGGGATTCCATCTCGAAGAGCGTTAACTTTGCATTCGATACAGACAGTTGTCATACGTGGAAAAAAGACAGCAGTAGAGGGTGAAGACTTTGTTTCTTATTACGTTACACGCTTTTTTTTTAGCTTATAATAAATAACACCTTCCATTTCTCTTATGAGAAATACAAATATTTTTAGACTAGGGAGAATCCCAATGTTTTTCTTTTTTTACATATTTAACTTATTTTTATATATATTTTTATTTAACTATAGTCGGGTTAGTTCCTCCACTATTAAAAGCTATATTTTTTTTAACTTAAAATATATTACTTGTACATCATCGAGGAGTACTAAAAAATATATTGATTTAATTAAAAAAATAATAATTTTGAATAGGTCTTCAAGTTCGTTTGACGTACAAAAAGAGTCAAAGGTAGACCAATCTACCAGCACGCGAAGTATCGAGGAATTCATACGAGATCTGATACGAAAGGAATTCCAGAATCCGGAGCAGGAAATGTTCGAAGATGCGTCCACAGACACACGAAATGAAGAAATACTAAATAAAGGTGTAACGAATGTTCTGGAAAGTTTAAAATGTACCGATGATACGGAATCTAAAAAAGAAACTATCAAGTCATTCTCCAGAGTGAAAATCAACGGTAACAATAAACCGTTACTACAAATAACTTTCAGTAGATCAGGAGAGAACAGTCTACAAGTTTTAGATAACTGCGTGAACGTGACCATATGTGACAATAACTCTACCAAGGACAAAGCGCAGACAGACGAAGAGATACCACTAGAAGATTTACAAGTCAATTCATTGAAGAGATGCCAAGCTTTCAACGCTATTCAGGTACTTATTTCTCGTCCAAAATCTCTATTATATATTGGTTCATTTAATGTAATCACCATCATACTAACGTGAGAACAGAAAGTTCCTTTGAAATTAGGAGTTCCTTAGTTCATGTCACAGATGTTTCTTGTGTAAAACATTGCGACATATCTATGCTTATTTAATTTTCAGGAAGCTCGCAGTACCGAGGACTTGTACATAGATGATGATCTGTCAACGCAGATGCAAGAGAACTTCGGCGGAAAGGTGAAACTCATTCCCTTACACGGCTCTCTCCACGAAATACTCTGCGAGAAGGAGGACGATTGCTGCCTCATCAAGGTCAAGCAGGAGAACGGCTGCGACACTATATACTTCAGATGTGACAACTCCGATACTGAATCCAGAGACGCTATCGACGGCACGTGGGAAAACGGATCCCGGGATACTGTAGTCTTCAAAAGAAGTATATCCCTAATAGAAGAACGCATACAACGCGTTATACCAAAAGAAATGAGACCAGTAACAGTCAGGAAGCGGATCGAAAATAAAACTCGACCCAAATCAGATTTCTTTCCGAGAATTACTAAAGAATCCCGCGTCCTGAGCAATAGTAGCCCGTCACTTATCATGAAGGACAGAAAGAATGAGGAAGTAGAAGTTAACATTGAAAATGTAATGTGCTATCAGGACTCTTCATCAGACGAATGCTTGAAGTATTCAGAGAATGACGACTTCGAAATCCTCGAAAGGGAAATCGAGGAAGACATTGCTAATAGTAACTTAATCTCTTTGAATAGTAAGTGTTTGGAGAAGATATCGGAGGAGAATTTATCCTTAATCAATGAATAGACAAGAGAGTAGACGGAACAATAAGTAATTCGGAACCGTGCTATTATTTATTCCTTATATGACGTTGGCTTGTTCCAACTTAATTTTATACGTAATGTGGTAACTTGACTAATTCAACACAGCACGACAGTTTAAAGCAGTGGCAGGTTGGGGGGAGGGGGTGACCGTTATGTTCGTAGGTTTTAGCCAGGTAACCAATTTATATTGCCGGCTAAAAATTTATAAGCTAACAACTCTGATGATTGAGGGTAGATTAGTTCAGGTCCCCTAGATCTACTAACTGCTTTAGGTTTTAATATGTAAATTAAACAATATTTTGGATTTAATAAAATTTTTGCGGTCATTAAATCATGTAAAGTACAAGTTATGTGGCTTATAAAAAAAATATTTTGATATCGTTTTATTAGATTAGCCCTAGTTCACATTGGTATGATTCCGTCCAAACGGCTCTCGCATTTAGAAAGTCCAAAGATATTTTGATAGAATTTTCTTGTTTCATCTTAAATTAAGTTATTTTTAAGTAACAAAGAGCAAGGCTATGTGATTTTTAAGTTAAGTAGCACCTTACGTTCCACTGTTGTGATGTAGACGGTAGTTGTTTAAAATAAGATTTTTATATTAATGTAATTTTCGCACAATTTTATTTACTTCCTTTGGTCTTTTTTTATAATCTTTTGTCTTTGCTGAATCATTTTTCTTAGAATTAAAATTATTATTTTTGTTATTGAACCAAAACGTTAAAATTTTTTAAATCAGCACATTAAAATTAGGCCATAGACAATGTTTAGCTTTTTTTTTACTTTTTTATATCGTATGAACCAAAGTGATTTGTTTTGTGATTTTACTTAAATATAAACTTTTAAGTAGCGTGTTAATAAATCATAGCGCGCTGGTACGTCGGCTAATATTCAACATTTCAAATTGTTCTTCAGTTTATTTGATTGTAAAAAAAATACCTGTTATTGATAAATAAAGATTCTACAATTAAAATTGTTTCTTTTATAATCTAGACGGCTGTAAGAAAATTATCAATGCTTTTGGGCAGTAATTAAGAATTGACTCAAAAAGACGTAACTCGCTTTTTACGCCTATTTTTAAAGAGCTGCAAAAAGTACCCTTAAACATTTTACAGATTATACATATATTTTTACATATTATAATTATGATCGCTTTTTAATAGTTCTTTATTATAATAACATCAAATAACATTTAAATTTACGTATTCACTATTTATATTATCAGGACAGGTCGTCGAGGAAACTGATAAAAGTCAAGGTGAAAAAAAACTGGCCGATAATAACAGCCAACTACTTGGTATGTTACGTCAGATACACACCCATTTTTAGTTGGTTCGAATGGTGATAACAATTATAGAGATGTAATAACTCCTGTATATTCAAATTCTAGCTACAAATATTAAAAAAAAAAAAACTTTTGCGCGCTCTATAATTTGTATATGCTGTTATAATTTTATTATATTGTATTCTTGTTAGTCCTGTTGAACTATAACTAACATTCGATACTTACGTAGTACTTTTTATGCATTTCGTCACGCACACACCCATTTTTCCTATCCGGTTTTAACCGATTATAATTTTAAATTATTTAAATCAAATGCCAAGCCTTTAAAAGTCGATTGTAGAAAACATTTTAAAAGTAATAAATGTTACATCAACATAGAGATACGATTCGGCATAATGAAATAGTTGGACAGATATCGTCATGACACTGTTTCGTAAACATTTGCTGTGGGGCCGCATTCAGTTCGCCGGCGTCAGCTGAGCGCGCGCGCCGCCATATTTGTTACACCATAGATTAAAAAATAAATAGTAACAATGACACAACAAGGACCGGCTTTCGATGTGAATGCTATGACCTTGACCAGGTGGGTCTTGGCACAACAAAGGACCGCACCAGAAGCCACGGGTGACCTGACATACCTCCTAAATTCTATACAAACAGCGGTGAAGGCCATACAATCGGCCGTGAGGAAAGCGGGAATCGCTAAACTGTGAGTACATACGTCAATATTATTATTTGAACTATCGTGAAGTTTTTAGTGTCATTGACATATAGTACAGATAAAATATTTTTTACGTATTTAGGGCCATAATGTTAGAACATTCCGCTATTTAAAAATTTGACTTGCCTTTCAAAATTTAGAAATAAATAAAGGCCAATGACATGGGTTGCGATGTCCACATTTACCAGTGTATAGTTTACATAATGAACTATCTAAGTTTTGAATTTATAAAACAATTTTCAAGCAACTTTTTTTGTTTAGGCACGGAATCTCCGGCGACACGAACGTCCAAGGCGAGCAAGTGAAGAAACTAGACGTACTATCGAACGACTTATTTATAAACGTTCTAAAATCTTCATTCACAACATGTCTACTGGTGTCGGAAGAAAACTCTACAGTTATACAGGTGACCACAGTTCGTAATACCACCACACCTTTTCCTGGCTTGTAACTCCTCAAGGTATAAAATATAATAGTAGGAGGAAGTTATAAAACATCCTCTTAGCTTCAAAACTTATGTTGTAATATTAAATACACATGCTCGCAGAACAGACGGTCGAAAGGGCCGAGAGGTGCAGGAATAGCGCATGATTATTTGGGAACCGATCTTTATGATGATCAATGGGAGAGACCTACGTCCAGTTGTGAAGGAATATAGGCTGAAAGGAGGTAGAAGAAATATACTCAGATTTCGCGTGTTTGTGAGTTCTTAAAACTGGTTTGATCGCATTGCTAGCTTGACATGTTGATTAAACATTGTTAATAATTCGGTTTCACATTCCTTAAACTCATGGAAATTCATATAAATAGATAATTGTCTATAAAAATATAAAACTAGAATGATAATAAAACAGAGACGATAACATTGGACATAATGTATCGGGGGTCGTCTTTTGAACCGCGACCCGAATGCACTTTGATTCGTTATCAGGTGTATGTCTTTGTTTAATTTCTTTTATAAAATAAGTAGGTCTACCCTGCGACAGGTTTAACAAATGTTCGGTCACTCTCTTTACCCAGAGAGATACACATCTCATTTAACAAAAATATAACACTATAATAGAAAAAAAATAAATAAAAATTGATGCGGAATATAGAATATAATATGGAATACAATAGATATAATTGTAACTACAAACATACAAATAAATAAAATGAAGCGATAACTGGATGACATGGACATTAATTCATGAATAAATTTAAATAATGAAACGCAATATGATGATAATCATTTTTTTTAAATTAATTATCATAAAAAAATGTTATCATATTTTGTTACTGGATGAGACAACATGGTGATGACAACTAATCATATTTTTATAATAGTTATCTTACTCGTCAGGTGGACAGTGAGCGGCGCGGTAAGTACGTGGTGTGTTTCGACCCCCTGGATGGCTCCTCCAACATCGACTGCCTCGTGTCCGTCGGGTCTATCTTCTGTATTTATAAGTTAGTATTATATTTCATAGGATTATGGATTATTTTTAATTTGTCGCACGCTCTTGATCTGGCTTAAAATGTGATATTAGTAATTAATACTAAAAAACATAATATTTTTATATATTAGTGTCTATCTTAAATTATATTTCGTAACTTTTTAGAAAGACGTCTGAAGGCGAACCATCGGAGTCGGACGCGCTGCGCCCCGGCAGAGAGCTGGTGGCGGCCGGGTACGCACTGTACGGCTCCGCGACCATGATGGTCCTCGCCCTCGGTAGGGGAAAGGGGGTCAATGGGTTTATGTACGACCCCTCCCTCGGGGAGTTCATCCTGACCGACCCCAATATGAAAATACCCGAAAAGGGTAACATCTATTCCATTAATGAAGGTAAGTACAATTTTGTCTTTATTTTTATTTTGAGAAGTGATGGCTTCATTTGGACGTGCACCAACTCGCGACTCGATAAGGACAGGGCGGGCAGTTCTAGTCCTAACCTCATGTTTCCCTTCATCTTGTCCACTTCTCTTTATTTCTTGCGATGAGTGTCGCATCCGACTGTAATGACCAATATAAAAACTCGTTTGTTTCTACCATAAAGATATATCTAATTATTAAATTAATTTAAGATTTAATATTTGAAATTATTCTACTTGTAGGTTACGCAGCGGAATGGGAGAAAGGTTTAAAAAATTACATCGAAACAAAGAAGCAGCCGAGGACCGGCAAGGCGTCCGGCGCGCGG
This sequence comes from Papilio aristodemus, assembly GCA_016277805.2. Taxonomy (NCBI): domain Eukaryota; kingdom Metazoa; phylum Arthropoda; class Insecta; order Lepidoptera; family Papilionidae; genus Papilio; species Papilio aristodemus. The sequence continues at coordinate 1,322,213 of JAABKM020000013.1, read as the reverse complement.
TACGTCGGCTCTATGGTCGCGGACGTGCACAGGACCATCAAATATGGCGGCATCTTCATGTATCCAGCGACAAACTCCGCGCCCAAGGGAAAAGTGAGTTGCTTTTTCAATTTTCATTCGTTTGATGCGCTAATTGGTGAATGCGTGTGTTTAATGTGTTTTGTATTTAAATTAATAAAAAAAAATCCCTTTGCAGCTTCGTCTTCTGTACGAATGCAATCCGATGTCGTTTATAGTGACCGAAGCGGGAGGACTCGCTACGAACGGCAAGATACCGATCCTGGACGTTCAGCCAAATTCGATACACGAACGCGCGCCGTGCTTCTTGGGGTCTAAACAAGATGTGGAGGAACTCATGCAACATTTGTCGGCTTAACTTCTACAATTTAAATCATGTTTTTTTTTCTTCCTAATAAAGTCTGATACTAGTCCTAGTGTTTGTTTTTATTCTGATACTAATTTGCAACCAAAATAACGAAAGATAATTAGTTTTATTTTACCAAGTATTGTAATGGAAGCTTTTGACAGAGACCTCATCTCCTTTTCTTTTCCTTTCCGTTCTCTTTCTTAAATAAAGACTACGTTTCTGATTTCTACAGATGACTACACGAGCTACTGGTTTGAGTTATATAAATAAAAAAACACGCATGAATTACGTAAATTTCAACTAGATGGCGCCATTCTCAATTATCGAATACATTTTTATATCCTAGTTTATATTATGAAGTAGGGATAGAAAAAAAACTCAATTTCATAACGGTAATTATTTATTCCCTATTTCGTCTTAAATGCTGACAATCGTATTAACATATTTTTTTTAATATTTTTAGTTTTATTTCAGTTCTATAGTTTAACGCATTCCAGTAATCGTGTGATATCGGTACAGTATAACCTTTTGGGTGTTTATTACATTTAAAGAATTAATACAATTTATAATAACTTACTATATTTCGTGTTGCGGATTTTCTTAATACTTACAAATACAAAACTCATTCATATGGAAAATAATATAAATTATTATATATTAAAAACCATATTCAAATATCCAAAATGTAGATTTACCTTCTTCTTGTTTATTTTCGACACATTGAGTAAAATTATTCGCCCAGTTCACAATTTGCCGTCCGATTATAAATTGACGATAATTCACAATTGATCGATGATAAATAAAAAAAAACTCAGACTTTTTATTCTTCAACTATACTATTTAACGGGAATATTGTTTTTAACATTAACATATTATCTGTATCTCACACTATGTGGGTGCGCTAGTTGCACCTCTGTCTACCGCTTCGGGGAACACAGGCGTGAGGTATGTTTTTTTTTCTATATTTCATTCGTAGTTGTATTTTTAGTCCAAAACATTAACATTTAAATGTTAACAGACGATTTTCTATATTTTCAATTAATGTAAATTTGTGATGAATATTTCCTTTACACAGTATTACGCAATGATTTTTTTTATTTTTATATATGTAATAGTTCAAAAACAATTAATACGGCACAAACGAAACTACGAGAGAAAAAAAAAAGCTATGAGAAATCAATAATTCTACACAAACAGGGACCAGATAACTCAGTTTAATGTTCACACGCGCGAGAGTCTCTCTGTCTCTGTCACACACTACGCCCGATATATTATTGCTAAGCATCGGCTTAGCTAAAACGAGTGTTTAGCGACGGTTAAACAGATATTTATTTCAATGAAAACCAAACTAATGACTCATAGAAAAAAGAAATGCCGATTTGGCGATAGACTCGCCACCTGTCACACTGTGGGACCGAAAAACATACAGCGAAAAATAAGTGTACGAGTTGTACTCCTGCCTACCCCTTGGGGGATGATGGGCGTGTTGTAAATGCGTGTGTGTCGGTCTGTCCGCGCGTCAGTGCCGCTCGGTGTCGGCGCGCCGCCTCGCCAGCTGCTATGCGGTGAGCGCCACGAACTGGTGGAACACGTCCAGGATGTGGGGGTCCAGGTCCTGCGTGAAGAGGAGCGTCTCCAGCGTGCTGCTGTACTTCTGCACTTGCTCGTGATGCTAGAATACATGAGTACACCTATTATTAAGGGTTTATGTCTTAGAAATAAGTCAAATGAACAAAACCTCAGTGTCATTGAGGTATATGGTAATAGATATGACAAAAATGGCTTGTACACACCACTAAGAAGACGTGCCGGAGCCGCGCCACGGTGCTGCGGTACCAGTGCGTGTTGGGGTCGCGCGCGTCCGTGTCGCAGCGCACCAGGTGCTCCGACAGGATCATGATGAAGCGCTGGAACACGATCAGGAACAGCCGCTTCTGGTCCGTGTGCGCCAGCTCCAGTCGCTCTTCCATGCGCTCCACGGCCTGGCGACCACACAGTTACACTTACTGACGTTTACTGACGTTACCTAACAACACCAATTAAAAGAAAGGTATACAGGATGAAAAAAACATATAGTGAAATGTGGGTGCACTAGTTACATCTCTGCCTACTCCTTCGGAGAACAAATATAACAGGTATATACACAGTATGTTTGAAAACGAAATTTGCAACAGATGGATTTGTTGGTTGAAAATTTGACTCAACTTACCTCTTCTGTAGGTTTGTCTTGGTCTTTCTTCTTCTTGGTTCCGCTTTCGTCTTCTGAGTCCGAACTGCTCGAGTCCGCTCGGGCCAGAGCCTCCCTCGCTTCTTGCAGCTCGGCACCTTCATGAACATCAATCTTAGTAGCGACGATATAAATTTCAATAGATAAAAGAAAATAATTCATCTTTCTTCAGATCCGTTTTAGAGGCGAAAAGCGGAGGAGAGCTTGGGGGCTGCGGAACTGAGGGAGTTATTCCTCGCTACGTAAATTGAGGCGAAGTCGCCTGTCTTCCGTCACTGACAGGGGACACAGCGGTGTTGGAAAGGGCAGGGATTGGCTAAAGTTCCCTTGTACACTCACTGAGTTTGGAGACGTGCTTGTTCATCTTATCGATGGTGAGATGGAGTATCTCCCAGAGGTAGGAGTGCGTGAAGTAGGGCGCCATGTCCTTGGAGAAGAGCCAGGTGGCGACGGCGCTGCACTCCACCACCTGCGTCTTGAGCATCTTGTCCACCAGCACGCACACCATCTGCGGCTGCCGCTGCCACAGCTCCCACACGTTGCGCAGCACGCACATCTGAGCCTCCTCGGACTCCGCCAGGATCTTAAAATAAAACATTACTATTACACATTATTGTAATAAAAAAAATCTATGTATAAATATCCAGACATATTAAATAAGAACTAGACTAAACTAGATCTAGTCATCTACTGAGTTCTGTTAACAGAAGACACATTCAAATCTTTGTGGGTGATTATCCAGACCAGAGAATTCGCGTGTTTAAAAAAGAGTAGCTTTTTTAATTGAGTTTCCTGAGTTAGGTTACTTGCCTATTCATACAGAATCGCTCCTCGAAAATGATAACGAGGCTAGAATTGGTTTAATTGAAGAATTCTTAGATATCTCCTCTTGTTTTCTCACCTTGAAGACGTAATGGAATTTTGATATAGCGGCGAAGCTGTGCGAGATACTCTTGCTGCCGAGGTTGAGCAGCGTCTGCACGAACACGTCGATCTTGAGGGGGTTGTAATGGGGGTGGGGGGCGGAGTCCCCGTCACGCAGCGGGTTAGGAAGTTCCCGTAGCACGTTTAGAGCCTCTTCCGGCGTGCACTTGTTGCGTACGCACACAACCAAACGATGAGCCGCTTCGGTACCGGGCAGGGAAGCTGGGAACATACATTTATATTACAAAGTTATAATAATGCGCTCTCGCCCGTGACACAGCTGGGTAGGCAAATTTTAATGGTTGGAAGAGAATGAGATAGGGAGTCGTCGGATACTTCTATTTTTTGTATATCATATAAATCTTTCCCTTAGTAACATTTGCACGGCTAATAACCTCGGAATAAAAAGGATAGAATGTTATAACATTGTAATAATTCCATCGTTTAGTCTGCGAGCTGCCTTAGCAGAGATGTTCACTGCGATAGCGGACCGAACAATACCTGGGGGTAGTTGCGTAAGGCAGTGAGGTGTTTCATATCAGCGTGGCTATTTTGGCGGGCGTGGGAGTTCCAGTCCGATTCATTAGCGTCAAAGAGTAATTAAAGTTTAAGTGATCTTGCGTAAATGTACTACAATTACGGTACAGTCGACAACAGTATAAGTGATTAGAAAACGTTTTTAAAAATTATAAAAGTCTATCTCTGGGAATGTAAATTATGCTCATATGTACCAAATAAGGGAACTTAAAATATGATCACGCCCGTAACTCAGAATAGACTGCCAATTGACTACCGATAGCTTGCTGCAGATTTAGATTTTTACAAATGGCTATTTTACTTCCTAATTAGAAAAAAAATAAGAAAAACGTGTGTGATGCAGAAAAGATATTATCATTTCTTATTGTTAAAATGTAGCTAGGGCGAAAAGATCATGTCATAAAGATTTCCATTCTGCGCGATTCTGGCCCACCTCTCGCTTATTCTATCCATATTTGTCATCAGCTATGGGTAATATATTCCCTATCTTTAGTATACATGCTAAGTTGAGTTGAGTCTATACGATACATTGAAGAACGTAGACATGTCTGAACCGAACGAGGAAAGCTAATAGATAGCTAGTTGACAAATGGTGCGTGACAAATCTTAAACACGTAAGACGAACACGATGGCAATGCGTAGTTACAATTTACACGCGTTTATCGCAGTTCTATTGATTGCATTACAATCAATTTCACTTCTGGAGTTAAATTAATAAATTGGCTAATTTATTAAACGGAGAAATTATAAATATTAACGAAGGGAAATTTAAATAAAATTTAATTACTTAATAAGTTTATTTTTGTCAATATTTAACTACCATTATCTACTAATTCGGTATTGATAAGTACCTATGCTTTATTAATTATATGATACCTAAGATTTCATTTATTAGCATTTATTCAAACTTCTTAATGTAGCTCTAAGTTTTAGATCTGAGTCCATAAGAAACGTCAGTAACTTTGAAGAAATTGAATTCAAAGATTGCTGAAAAAATAGTACCACGTTTGTCTTAAACTAACGGTGTTATCTAAAATATATTTTTGAACAATTAAACAAATAGAATTCCAGAAACTACTATGTATTAAGTAAACTATTCACGCTACAGTTTGTGACGTACACTAAGTATAGTGATGGTCACTGAGGAGGGAACGGGGAGTAGTACTCTGGCGCGCCCTCGCGTGGTCGTTCAGTGGTTTTCATGCTGTACGCTTCACTTTCAGTCCACATGCGCATAAACTCTAAATGAATACATAAATAATTCATTACATAAACAATATTAGCGGTCAATAGATTTGAATTGTTTGAGACATTATTCTCATTTATGATTATTTTATGTACGTTTGTAGCGTTCTTGGCGAACTTATACCAGTGAGATTGTTATAAAAAAGATAATTTTGAGAATAGGTCGATGGTAACATCCAGCATGATAATAGATTATACAATTGTTTATGAATAAATAACTTTTAAAAGATCGGAAACAAATAACTAAAGTCTGTTAACTCGTAGGATAGAACGTCCGTTTCGTTCAGTTGCCACACTTCCCGTGGCACCTCGCCTACTACATCGAGATTATATCTCATAGGTTTCACAACCACGTCAATTATAATAGACAATAACCCGGTGAAATATGGGTGCAGTGATTACTATTTCGTACACGTTAGAAGATTTTAAAAAATATATAAAAGACTAGTTTCACCTCAGTCTACCCCTTAGGGGAACACAGGAGTGAGGAATGTTTTTACAGAGCCAGCTTCGCATAGGTACTGAAGCATGAATAAAATATTAGTAAATTATGAAATAATTTACTAATATTTCTTTTAACCATTACAACTAAGCTTTAGTTTGAGCTAGGATATGATTCACAACAGTCGAATGATCGGGGGATCGAATCCACGGCCATGTTGTACATATCTCGTAGGCCGCATCCTTAAGTATTAGACTAGTGATGCTTTAGGTAACTGGTATATTACCATTTATTCATAAAACTGACCAATTTGATATATTTGTACAAAACATTTTATATGTTTATCGCTAAAAAGGTAGTATGATATTGGATAAAAATTAATGAAGATAATCTATACCAAGTTCATTTTAAAATTTGTCACAGAAGTACTCTGATAATGTGGAGAAGAGCATTTCAGCCTCCCATTTAGACTTAATGATTAGTAGGAAAACGAAAACATTACATTTGCTTAAAAAACGCTTCTATAAATTTCATGCAGGTCAATACTCGCTGTACAAGTTTCTTTGAGACCATCACTACGAGGGTGGTGGCAGCTGGTGGTAGCCGGTGGTAATGGTTGCTTGGTGGTCGCGACAGTCGACAGTGCACGGTGCGCGCGCGTCACGCATCTTCGACTCAGTGCGAAAATACGTACGCGTCAAGTGAAGAGATGAGATCCGCTTTATTGTGCGTTTTCGTTACGCTATTTGTGAGTACATGATTTTTTTAACATTTTTAAGGAGAAATTTTCTTGTTTACTGAGTCAACGATGTTTTTATACTAATTTATAAGTATTGTGATTGTTTTTTTTTTTATTGTATAGTGGTTGTTCTGGATTAATGTAATTCACGTTAAACATATAATTTGTTAGAATATGGTAGTTATATACAAACGAACAAATTTTTCTTTTTCATCGGTAATATACATAATGCAAATAGAATATTTTTATACATCATATTAATTAATCCATACATAAAAGGGTCGTGAAGGTTTGTGTCTTTTCAGTCAACCCAAAAAATGTTTAAATGTACTTTAAATATTAAAATGCTTTAATTAAAAAGTTAAAAAAATGCGAGACAGCTATGTAAATATAATTTGATAATTTTTGAATTAATATTGTAACATTTCAGGACGAATTTATGAAAAAATTATTTGTGTTTTTTTTTTTTAAAGAAATTATTATAATCATATATAAGCGGACATTTTAGTTTCTCTGTTCAGTCGTTACTGTTCCCCGTAATCTTTGAATAAAGCTCTGATATCCTGTAGTAGTGTAATCTAAATTATCTCATAATATTTTCCTCCATCGTTAGATTTATCGCCGGGATTCGAATCCATAGACCGCGTACTATTGACGCGCATTGTGCACTGGGCTATTGTAACGTATGTTTACCTATCGGCACTAAACCTACAGTTGTCTCCGACATCGACCTCGTTACGTGTCGACCTATTGTCGGGGTGTGACTTTCCCAAGCATGTGGGCCGAACTAAAAGAATCGGTGTAATTGCTTTTTACGCGATTATCTGATGGGAAGGTGATGGTACTCGTCATTTAAAATGAGGGCGTTCATTTTTTGGGACACCGTTTGATTCCAAAACAAAAGAAATAATATAGAAATATAGAAAAGAAATGAATTACAAGTACATTACAGATGTAACTCTTTTCTTCGCATGAATCGATTTATGGTGACTATTTAAAAAGTTGTTATGATTTAAAATGACATTTATTTACATAACTATTTCATGTATTTATTATAAATGTGCCCGGTATCAAATTCTGTTTAAATGTAATCATCAAATGTTTCAGATAAAATCTCAACCTTGACTTCTATATGTTAAACGTAACTGTATATAATCTGTATCTAAGTAACATCATGCTTTACGCGTTTCTAGGTCTCGATTACGACGCAACGGATTATGATTAAAAAAAAACTATAAAACAACAGACAAAGACTACAATGCAACAGATTACAAACAAACCCTATCAATTGCGTTAAAAAAATAAATGAATAATCGTATTTGCTTTTTTTAAAAGCTAAATATTTTAAATCATGTCATCTAAATTCGTTTTATAAACTTATCCAAATTGTGTAATTTTATAATAGACCAATAAATGCTAAAGATAAAAAATTACTGAGTGTTAAATATCAGCGAATAAATTTCGAGGCGTAATTCTTCTCTGACAATAACGAGCTGTTACTCGCAAATTTCACATCCAAGTTCATCAATTTAACAATTATTTGAAAAAATATCTAAATTTTTTAGAGGTCAGTATCGACGTCGGCACAAGTTTCGGTCTTATATGCAATTTTGTCATCAATTAAATTGTAATCAACTGCCTCGGTGGCTCAGTGGTATTACGTATACGGTACCGCTGCAACACTGGGGTCCCGGGTTCGATTCCCGGGTCGGGAAAATTGATATTGGGTTTTTTCAACTTGATATCAGCCCGGAGTTTGGAATTTGTGCCCGATATGGCGATAGGCTCGCCCCCTATCACATTATGGGACGGAAAAACATATAGCGAGATGTGGGTGCACTAGTTGCGCCTCTGCCTACCCCTTCGGGGAATACAGGCGTGAGATATGTTTTTTTTTAATTGTAATCAACGTCAATAAATCAAAAATCTCAAGTGAAGTACGATTTGTATATTTAGAAAATCGTCGTGGAGACATTTTTATCAAATGCTAGAATTATACAGAGTCAGTGGTGCGGAACTCGGGGAGCGGCGGGGTTGCATACTGCACGCAATGGCAGAGCGGCACGCCACTGCGCCCACTTTCCCGATAATACGATTTTACTTTCAAACGCACATTCAAATATTTACATGTTTTTTAATCACTAATGTAAATATTAAATCTCGACAGCCCTAGTAATGACCTTCATTAATCAATGAATTATCATTTGCGTTCATTTTGAACAGTACATCTCCAATCGGCAAACAAGCTTTTACACTTATATTGGTACAATTTTGGAAATTATGAACGATTGGAAAAATTTAGTTTTTCAGTCCCGAATATTTCAACATATTGTGATAACATAGTCATTAAAAAAAAAATTTAAGAAAATTCATTGCCCAATATGATTGAGTGATTTTTTTTTAAAACTTTCATCGCATAATAATTTTATTTGCATTTAATATAAATAATTACAAATTTATAGTTGATCGAAAAATAAAGTAATATTTGATTAATATAATTTCAATACTTAATTTACAGGTTGAAAGAGATATAGTAGCAGGAGATGACTTCAGACCCACACCGATTCCACTGGACGAATGGCGGCCGGGGGAGAGACGGGGACGAGCGGGGACCCTTCACGAGACCATTCAAACAGCTTCCCCACCCACCATCGTAGCTATACCTGCACACTACTGGGAAGATGCCCTACGACACAGTGTCTATCTAACCCTCGTTAGAGACAAAATTGATCAACTAATCGCGAGAGGTGACATCACCGCAACGGACACGAAAGAAAATATTCACGACTCAAAACATATAGACGATCGAGATCTTTGGGAAAAAGTAAAAACAGCCCCATTTGATAGACTCAAAGATGACGAACCAACTACTTATGGAGACGTTACGATACTAGCTAGAGGAAGATTAATAGAGGAAACGAAAGGATTCCGTTTCACCGAAGACGATAAATCTCAAGAAAAATGTAATAACGAAAAGTGTATGGACGGTGTCAAAGCGTTCTGGTCCGTGAAGCGTGTAAGACAAAGAGATCAAGAAATGTCTCCAGGGAAATATCATTACGAATTAACTTTTTCCGTTATGTCACAAGTACCTAAAAAACAAAGCAAACCGTATGAACGTCCAATTAGAACATTTACAGTTCAAGAAAGCATAAACGACAGAGCAACAGATAAACCCATAGCGTATCATAGAATCGAAACAGCTCCACCACAGATATCACGACCAGAGAGAGCCATTTGGGTTCACAAAAACATTGCGCAAACACCTCGGTACCGTAAGCGACAACAGCAAAGCGAATTGGACAGATTGTTTTCATCATTATTCGACGATGATGATGATGATGATGATGATACGAACTACGAGCAACAGAGAAGATATAAGCAGAACCAATACCACCCTTCATATTCGCAATATTCTAAAACAGGCTACAGCGGTAGCGCGAGTTCAGAACATTATACTAATTTAAAATCATTGCCTTATCCATACAAATCTCAAGTTGTGAAACATCAAAACCACCCGCCTCCTACTTTACCCGCTGATAACTTCCATTATCATTATTTAGAGCAGAACAGTGGTGTTATTAATTATTCACATCCATCACAAATGGATTACATACCGGCTGGGGTTAATAACTTCGAGAGCACCACCCGTCCGGCAGTTCTACCGACGCCTTTGCCACCATTGATGTCATCGAAAGACTCTTATATGAAAAAGAGTACTACCATAAAATATGATAATGTAACGAATCCACCAGTAAGTCATAAACAATACAATAAAGTTAAAACACCAGTCAAAGTGAATTACTTTCCGGAACGCCTACGACCGCCAATATACAATGCACCGCCGGGAGTTTTTGTCACGATGGACAAAAAACCATTTAAACCTATGCCCCCTTTGAAAATGCCGGCCACGAAGCCACTAAGGGTCCAAAAGCCTATCGATTTCCGACCGAGTCCACAAGTTCTTGATGTACAGTTTTCTGAACCAGATCCCTTATCTGATTCAGCTTTCAGGCCGATTACTGTTAACTACGCGGACAATACGCACTCAACGGAGAATACACTCGTTTCTGAAGACAACGAATACAGCGAAAAGATATTACACAAACAAAATATAAACACGAAAAAACTTACGAAGAAACAAAATAAAATAAAATCTCATGGAATCACAACGAATGTTCCGGATATTATAACAGCCGACAACACTGAACAAGACGATATTATGGAATGGGTTGACGTTCTAGGTGTTTTTGCTAAAACGACGCCCATGGATACACACAAGAAAAATAAAACATTGCAAACAACAACGCCCCTTCCAAAACCTACTACCACTAGTATGTCTATAGCAAAGGAGGTTATAACTCAAACTCCGGCAACATCAACTACAAGCGTTTCTACAACTCTAAAGCCGAAGAAACGCACGCGTCCTCCTCCAAAGTTCAATAAAACAGAAAAAATTAAAAAACACAAACGAATCACAACAACAACAACTTCAACATCGACCACAACATCTACGAGTACTCCATTAACTACGAAACTTGTTAAAGAAAACAAGCAACTAAAACAAGATCCAGATTTAATTCAACAAGCGAGCACAATTCAAACGAGCACCACGAAAAAGCCTTGGAAGCCTTCTTCTAAGCCAACGACAACTACTCCTTTGAGCACGACATCAACAACTGAAAAAGAACCGCAAACGACTACTGTTGCTAAGTCAACCAATAAACCAGTTACTACTGAATCTACGTCGACGGCACGATCGAAAAGTGTCAATCGATTCAGACAGTCGACGTTGATGATAAAAGGGACTTCGTTAAAACACGACAGATGGAGCGTAACAAGTCCCGCACCCGAAAAACTTCGTGGTGTCATTTCTTCGTCTAATTACAATTATAGAAGAAAAGGTTCAAATTTTCAAGGATATCTTTCGTCTACACCTAAATCTGTAGATGAAGAGAGAAATCGCCACGATCACATTGACGGTACAAGTACTATAAAATCACTGACCCAAAATCAAGAACTCACAACCAAAAAAGCAGAAGTCACATCTAGTGAATCGTCCGTTTATGAAGAAAGTGAAGAAATTTCAATGAATGACAAAGAAATATCAAAAATTATAGATGAAAAAAATCAAGAAACTCACGAAGAATCAAGAGATAAGGATGAATATATATTCCCACAAACATCTGAATCAGTTAATGATGAAAGCAATGAAATAATTGACACCGAAGCGACATTTACAACTGAAAAGATTGTCACCACAGTACAGCCAACACCAAAAGGCAAAAAATGCAAGAAAAAGCATCAAAACACAACAACTGAAAGTACTTCATCAACAACTACTACTACAATCGGTCCTTCCACTACCATTACAAATCCCAGTGTGCTAGAAGATCTATTAAACGACTTTTCCTTTGAAGATATTGATTCAGAACAGAGTCAAATTAATTCAAAACTCGATACAGATAAAGAAGAAACTCAATCACATGACCAATATTTCGAAATGAATGATGATTTGAAAGATCTACTTGACACTATTAATAAAGACAATAAATTTGAAGGATTAGGTGATGACGATTATGAGAATGATGAGGAAGAAGAGAGTGACGATGAAGACAATGATGACGACGAAGATGAGGATGATGAAAGAGAGCCGATGTTTGAAGAGGAAGATATCAGTTATCATTCGTCAGATGATTCTCCTCGCAATTCAAATGAACATGAGAAACGTCCACTCACTTTGCTAGAATTGATGGCCATGGAATAGACTGACATTTAGGATTTAAACAAATACTCATAATTTCAGCTTTAATTTACTGTTGTACAATTCTATGCAGTTTATGATAATGTATGCAAGTATGTATGTATGTATGAAACTGCCTCGGTGGCGCCGTTGTATTAAGTACAGCTGCAACGCCGGTCGGGCAAAGTGATATTTGAGTTTTTTCAACACAATATCAGTCCAGCGTTTACAATTTGTGACCGATACGACGACAGGCTCGCCACCTATCACATCATGGGTCGGAAAATCAAACGACGAAATGTGGGTGCACTAGCTACACCTTTGTTTACCCTTCGGGGAATACAAGGGTGACATGTTTTTTTTGTATGGAAGTAAGATTATTATAATGAAGCATTTAAGGTTCTTATATTTTCATTATCTCTTTGTCATTAAATTACATGCTTTCTAATTCTATGATCAGAATGTAAATATATTTTATGTTTAGATTAATTTAGATTAAGATAAATAAAGTTATTTATTAATAAAGACATTTTAACTAGCTTACCTGCTCCTTCCATAGAATATTTATATATTGGTTCAGGCTTCAGAGGCACGAGGGGAGCCAAAGTTTCCGGAGTCATGTCTTTCACCCTTTGATGATATGACAACCTAAAAAAAGACATTAAAGATTACACAACTTGACGCGAAATACATGTCAGTCGTGGAGTTGCGGAAAACAGCCAACAAAATTACATTCAAATGGTTTTATCAATATTTGAATGTTGAAATAAATAATAGTGTTGAAAAAGTTTCTTTTTTAAAGTTATTGGTTCAAAGTCTTTTAAAGAAAATGAATATATTTTAATATGGTAATATAATTTTGTACATAAAAATAACAAACCTAAGACATTTTCCAAGCACTTCTCTTATAAATCTAGGTTTTGGATGTTCTGGGTCAAGTTGAATACATCCCTCCCAATCTTCCCATGACCAGCGGTACTGGAAGTTGCTCAAATGGTAAGCAAACCAATTTACAAATCTGAAAAATAGGAAAAAATGTGGTTCAAAATTAAAATAAGATTCCCATCACAGCAATAAGATTATTCATAATAAAAATACTTGAGAAAAACTCACTGTAGCAAGATGGAAATAGAATCTAAATTCCACTGTCTAAAATAACTAAATTCTGTAAAAATAGGCTGTTTGCAATAGGCTATGTGTATAATTTCAAATATAATTATTTGTTTGATTAATTCAGTACTGCAAACAATTCTATTATTAATTTATTTTGATAATTAAACTGATATAAATTCAATAGGTACATACCTGTCAAAGCAGGCAATATTCATTGTGTCGATTCTCATGAACAGAATCTCGGTAGCCTGCGCCAGAACTTGAGGCATCGAGGACGGCTGGAGCTTACACAGTTCAATGAGAATTGAACCGTAACAAATCTCCAAATATCTCGGCACTGGTAGATTAAACAATTCCGCAAACATAACCTCTACTATACAATATTCCAATGGAATTTTAGCTTTGTATGGGAAACAGAGGAGCTGGGCGGCACATTCTTTCCGTTCTAGATGATAGGCTTCAATTATGTTGTGCAGATGTTCCTCAATGAGAAATCTTTCAATGGAATGTGCTCCGGGAAGCACTGGACCATCGGGACAGTCCGTGTAGTCAAACATACGGAATATAACACGCGGCATGGGGTATGTATCACCCTCATTGTGTGGGGGAGGCTGGAAAAAACAATAACAGGAATTTTTATTATAAGTGAATCAATATTTTAAAGTGTAGTAACACTTATAAATTATTCTATTGCACAAGGCAAACAATAATTGTGTATTGTCTATTACGCAAAGATTGCTTGCTCATCTAGTAACCTTTGCTTAAAAGTCAGAGCACCAATGTCAGGACAAAAATATATAATTACAATTCTCATACAACATTGAACAAGTACTTTCAATTACTTAAAAAAGATGAAATTTGACAGACTGCTTCACTTTTACATTTTTGTTTTTCAAATAAATCTTATTTTTCTGTAATATTATTTCAACCGAAAATCTAAAATTTTTGTATAATTAAGTAAAATTGTAATGTACACACCTGTATACTTGGAAGAGTATGTTGCAATGCTTCACAGAGTATAGAATCAAAGGCAAGATATGGTCTTGGTATGTGCTTCTCAGACCAATTGTCCTGTCTTAACTTTTTAATCTGAGCCCAAAGGCAGTCTAAGTATTCTTCCTGTAAATGTGGTGAGTCAGCTGACCATACCTTCAATGCTGGCCAATGTTTTTTACTTCTTTTGTTAAGAAATACTTCTATTGTCACTAGTAAATGATCCAACTGAGATTCTTTTTTCTCATACAGTTCTCTTCCAACCCAAGGCAAAGTCGATAAAACGGCAAAAACAAACCAATCTCGTCTTACTTGAGGTACACTATCTTCATTAGCAGAGTCCACTAAAGTTTCTAAAAGAGTCAATAATGATGATGCAGCCAGTACGTGACAATTAACTAAATCTGATATAAACCGCAGTGTGTATCTAGCAGCGTTCCACTTGCCAGTTTTCAAATTTTCTTTAAATGTTTTCACAATGTAATCCACAAATTCACCACCGAAATTGTAATTTTTAGCATTAAGTAAACCCACCAATGTAGCATATATTGTACATTTCTCAGGCATACGTATCGCGCACTCGGTGAGAATACGTAGGATCTTCACACGGAAAGTGCTCAAGTCGGCTTCTAGAACACTAGCTAAACCTTCAAGATTACTTTCTAAACTTGAACTACTTTTCTCGCCAACTCTTAGAATCAGAGACTCTAATCTATCTTCAATTTCCTGGTTTTCAGATACACGACGACGTTTACGATGAAGACGATCTGAAAATACAGTCATTTGTGTTGTTAATACATTTAGTTCAAGTAAATACACATAACCTAAAATATTTTTAATTTTGTACCATATCCATCTTCTTCATCGTGTCCACGTCTTCTATTCATTGTTTAAGATAGCACAGGTTGCGGTCTAAAATATTTTAATTGTATTTGCAATCGGTCACAAAAATCGACAAATACTCTCCTGTCGACGAAACGAAACGAAAATAACGCAACAACAGATTATACAAGTAAATGTTTATTCTACAATTAAATATTTACATAGACTATATATGTACCAACGAAATTTGATACAAAAAAAATATAAAAGTACAAAAATAATTACAATAAAATTAAGTGTAAATGTATAAAAACTAATAAATGAACGAGCACGTGTATTGATGTGCGTTAGGATTAAAAGAGGATTTGAACCAATAAAACTCTAACCAAAGATTTTGCATAGACTAGTTTCAATTATTATTTGGCATCTATCAAACTTTCAAAATAACAATAGTAACTTTATTCTTTGAAATTGTAATATACGTTGGTTTATAAATGAAAACCTTACAAAAATATCTAAGAAAAGACAATATAAATTAGAAATGAAGGAAAACTTATAACAATGTCGTGTAATTACGCGGAGGGGCTATCGCCCTACGAGCATAAAGGTGTTCTTGGCGTACCCGAAGTAATTTATCTAAATTTATGTATTAATTGCTTACATAGAATTCTTGCCTGCAACTTGTAATTATAATTAACGTATCGTGTTATTGTTTCATACAGAAATTTGATGCAATTGAAAAGTTAAATGAGAAGTGTCAGTTATTGGCTAAACTGATTTCGGAAAGTAAGCACATCGTTGTTCACACAGGAGCCGGAATTAGCACTTCAGCAGGAATACCCGATTTTAGGTACTACTCACTAGACAAATCCTAGCTTTATTTAATTATTTTATGTATTTTTCTACCTACTAGGAGGTTGACAACCATTTTCTCATAGCTCACTAAATACCAGATGTGGCATATTTTAGATAGCCTCTCCATACTTTTTCAAACTTATTTGAATAAGCATTTTTATCTTTTATTTTTATTAAAATATACTATTTGTAAAAAATGGATATTTTAGAATAATTGTTTTTTTTTTAGAGGACCCAATGGTGTTTGGACACTAGAAAAGGAAGGAAAACGTCCATCCACAAATATATCATTCACAGATGCAAAACCAACAAAGACACATATGATATTAAAAAAATTTATAGAATGTAACAAAGTACAATACATTGTGAGTCAAAATATTGATGGACTCCACCTGAAATCGGGTCTGTCAAGAAAATACTTATCAGAATTACACGGTAACATGTTTATAGATGAGTGTAACCTATGTAAAAGGTATATAAAGTGGCTTTGACATGTAATGCTTGAATTATTGCTGTTATTATTAGATAATAATCTATACTTGTATTTGTAGACAGTTTATCCGCAGTTGCCCTGTTGAGACAGTAGGCAAGAAATGCAGCGGAGTGCCTTGTGCCTCTGGTTACAATGGACGGAGACCCTGCAGGGGTCGCCTGTATGATGGTGTTTTAGACTGGGAACATAGTTTACCTGAAAATGACTTGCTGATGGCTGAATGGCACTCGAGGTAATCCTTTGTAATTTAAATGACAAAAGTAGACAATTCATATGTGGTGTATTTACTTCTCTTTTCTAATTGACTTGAAACAAGTGACCCTGCTGAGTCTTGCCATTTTTTTCTTGGATAAATGAACTTCGGAAGATTGAATAAGCAAATACTAAAGTGTTATTATTTAATCTATGCTTAGTTTAAGATGGGGTTGTGATTTAGCCATAAAAATGAATCTGGCTCTAGAAACTACATGACATTGCATTTATTCCCATAATTTAAACATACTGGAATTTAAAAAAATAATGTTTTATTTTTTATAATACATGTAATAATAGTATAAATAATTTTCCAGTATTGCAGATTTAAGTATTTGTCTTGGCACCACATTACAAATCATTCCAAGTGGCAATCTACCTTTGGAGACTGTGAAGTATGGAGGAAAACTTGTAATATGTAATCTGCAACCTACCAAACATGTAAGTAACTATTTTTTTTTGCCACATGGTTCTACTTTGCTATGCAAATTTATGTTACAAATGTAAATGAGAGTGTTGGCAGGGACTAACTGACCAACTAGATTGGTGATATACTTAATACCGATTTTTTTTAAATTAATGACCTTATAAAAAACATGTCAATTTTATTTCATTTCCATATTAAAGTTAAAGTGTAATAGCTTATTTATTTATTATTTATATCTTTATTCACAGGACAATAAAGCAGATCTCATTATAAATTATTATGTGGATGACATATTACAGAAAGTAATGGATATATTAAAATTAGATGTACCAGAATATAATGAAGAAGAGGATCTGACAAAGTTAGCGGCAACAACTATTGTTGAGTGGACTATTAATACAAAAGATGTGATACAATTAGAAAAAGTTTTTAAAGCACAGTGTAAAGGTGTTAAAAAGAAAAGGATACTAAAGAAAAATAAAAGGAATAGTACAGAATCATCACCTCGTAATGGTGTAGAAAATGGGAATTGTAAACTTATTAAGTTGGAGGTTAAAGAAGAATGTGTGTAAAGTTATATTGTTTAAGTGAGGTACATTAATTATAAGTCATAAATAAGTAAAAAATATTATTATAATCAAATAATATGATGTTTCCATTATAAATTATGTATGAATATGCAAAACTATAGAAAAACATATCACGCCTGCATTCCCCGAAGGAGTAGGCAGAGGTGCAACTAATGCACCCACATTTTGCCACTTTTCTGTTCCATAATGTGATAGGGGGCGAGTCTATCGCCATATCGGGCACAAATTCCAAACTGCGGGCTGATATCATGTTGAAAAACCCAATATCATTTTTCCCAATCGGGAATCTAACAAAATTACAAAAATATTTAAAAAAAATTTCAAAATTTATAATTTCTTTTTTTATTTTAAATTCAAAAATATTTTTTAAATACATTTAAAATTTTATTTATTGAGCCATAACAACACGAATTAATTATTAATAAAAAAATAATAAATATACAGTGTAAAAATAAAGTTGTTTTTTATCTTTTTTTCTCATTTCAATTATTTTAACACAATCATTTAAATCCGATTTCTAAAATATGTATGTATAAACAATTTACTCTTTCTGTTTTATTCATTTTAATTTTATCATATGTAATTTCTTGGGCATGATGGTAAAATTAAGAATAGGTTATTTGTAACTTACAAAAATAATTCTAGATATTATATCACAATATTTTTTCTTAATTAGCAAGTTATTGCAGAATATGTAACAATAATACGGCCTCAATTAACTCCAGTTATTATACATATATATGGAATGATCATTGAGTCGTACAAGCTTTTTTTATATATACATACATTTAATAAATTTGACCAGATTTCAAAGTGCCAGAATATAAACTGGGAAAGGTTTGAATCTCTAACTCAAGAACGCTTGTCCTGAAGTTATATACACTACTACAGTCCGTTATCCAGAGCACCTTTGCCAGAGATTCTTTCAGTACATGTGAGTTTTTTTTAATCATATTAAGTGTGTAACATTACCAACTATCAACAGTCTACAAGTCGATATCAATAAAAACAAAGACCTCATCAAAAACATGCCTTACGCTTGTATTCCACGGAGAGGTAGGCAGAGGTTACCAATGATCATGATAAGAATGAAGTAGCTTGAAACGCTAATAATGTTACAAGAGGCAGGATTAGATTATCTACTTGATCCGTCTTAGCCTCTACTAAAGCTGAAACTGTCGCCGCGACCGCGGTGCGGGTCAATGCTTGACTCACTTGTATTAAATCTGAAAAAAAGAAATTAAATACACTATTCTTTATCTTTATGCTTATAAAAATATCGATAGTTATCTATGTCTCGCGTTTTTGTTTATGGTTGTGGGAGGCAAGACCGTTAAAAGTAAAAGTATGTCTTTAGTCCTTACAAATATAGGAAAACCAAGAACGTTTCGTTTTGAGTATTTTTACCTTTAACCTAAGTTATTAGGTATGACACACAGCTATTTCCTACGTCTATAAATTGCTAGATATCTATAATAGTTAAAACCATATAACCAGGAAGAGAGAAAGGATGTATGTGGATTGTAGATAACTCTTACCGAAAAACTGAAGAGCGTAGACAACGGCGACTTGTGATAAGATATTAAACGCAGTGCCCTCCAAAGTCCGGTTGCTATCTGTAGATATAATTATCTATTAGCCATCTGTAATATTACAACTATTTAATTATAACATTATTTTACAATAAATTGTTTACTGAATGTGAACAATAGTGAATGTTTACAGCAACATTGTAAATTCTTATGCGTTTTGTAGTAAGATCTGCAAGAATGCTACTTCTTCCTCACAGATCGCCTGAAAGAACCTGACTGTTTTCGTCGTCCCCTGCTGGGCTGGGAATAAACCTCGCCTATCTCTATCATGAAGTGGACTTCCGTAACTTCCGGTCCGATGAGGTCCTATCTAATCTTTATTTTTTATACTTTTGTCTCACTGAAATCTTACATGCATGATGTCAGGAATAAAAAGGAAAATACTTTAATACCTAAATTAATAAACAGGCGTGCGATCACAAAAACTAACTGGCCAAATAATAATAAAATAAAGCTAAACGGCATACCTGCCCATCGGTTCCTCCCGAAGATAGATCCAGCGCAACTTGCGGCCGTGTCGCCAACACCCACCGCTAGCACGCCAGCCAGCAAGTCTAGGCTTGTGGGGTCAGGCGCCAATACCAGCGGGCACGCTAAACCCGCGAACAGATACAGTGGCGTCATCGCGAATGTACCACTGTCCTGTGACAAGGAATTTCTTTGCATTTTTTTAAGCTTATTTTTCTAATTTTAATAATGCGAATGTAAGTTTGTTTATCATACTTTTACATCTTAACAAGTCGATCCTACATTTTCCATCGTCTTTGATGTATTTATTATGTTGCAGCCATGGATTTTAAAAGCACAAATAAATCTTACCTTCTCATCGCAATAGACAACAAAAGCCGATTGAAGTGCGGGAGATATCTTTTCAATTTCTGCTATCCTTAGAGCCTGAAACAAATTATTAAAACATAACACACACAGCAATAATACTAAAATTGTATGGAAATCGGGTGAATATCAAACATAGTTCAGATTTACCTCAACAAACAGCAACAAAGAGAGACCAACACCAGCGGCCAAAGTCATCAATGGAACATCAGTCAAGAAGCCACTCAGAAATACTAGAGAAGCTAATATATGAAATGTTTTTCTTGTCATTGTGTTTGCTTTTGCTAATTTTCTTGTTTGTATCAACACCACAAGTATTGCGATCATCAATAATGATATCCAAAACATAAACAATTTAAGCTGAAATAAAAAATAAATAAAAAAAAAATAAGTGTCGAAAGTCATATAATTAATTTGATACAAAAAATTTATGGACTATACATTGACACTCATTTTTCCAAATTTTTTTTTCTCATTAAAACTCATCCAAATCACCAAAGTATATCTCGATTCTAGTAACATTATATAACTACACTCGTAAAAAAAACTAATAAAACTGACCCTTGTGTTGTCCATGAAAATATATTCAAAAATCTTGATCAAGCATGTAGGTCCCATTATAATATGCCATTTAATTAATAAACCTATAGCACCTGCAGTTACTATGTATGCTAAAGAGCTGAGTGTTTTGTATTCAGCTTTCAAAACAAATATTGATGTTATTATCAATACTGTTGTTACTAATATTGTCTGAAATAAAAAAAAATGTGTTTTGTAGTCGAAATATAAGAACACATAATTATGATAGACACTGAAATAGTTTTTTTTGTTATAAACTAGCTGTACCTGTTCATATGTTGCTGTGTTTTAACAAAAATGCAGTATGATCAGTTTTGTTCTATACATGTTACATTAAAGAAAGAAGCTACAAAACATACTTACAAAAACAATCATATTAATAAATGCAAACTCATCTTCATCCCCATAATACAGACTTTGTACATATTTAATTGATATTGCTGATACAAACAGAGGAATAGTTTGCACTACCACCATTGCCTCGCCCAGAGTAAATGTCTTAGGGAATTTTATGAGAACACATTTTAATAATATATTAAATGAAAACACACATGATAATGATATGACTAGGGATGTTAGTAAATCTGAAAAGAAAAATTGCAATAAGTTAAATCTATTCAATTAACTGATTAGGAAACTATTTAAATGATATAAAATTAACAGAAAAATAACAAACCTTGCTCAGAGAATATATAGATAAGTATGGTTGATATTAAGCTTGATGCTATAGAACCTCCATGTTCCACCTCTATTATAATATTACCCGATAGTGATAGGAAAAGTAAAAACAGACTGCAGTTAAAAAATAAACCCACTGCTATAAAAGATATTATTTGATATAATGGAGTTGTACTATACAAAATAGTGTAATTTAGTAAAATTAGGGGCAAAAGCAAATAACACCAAAGACCATTGCTTTTTGAAGGTCTGAAAACAGACAGAAATCATTAAGAATAAAGTTTAGAATAACAAAAAAAACATAAGGAAAATATTTATCTTACCGTGTTTCAATACCCACTGCTTTGAGATTATTAGATATATGTTTATCTAATGTTTTAACATAATTTTCACATGATTTACAGTACTGTCCATTTAGTATTTTTCGAAGCCCTTCCATTTTTAAGTTATTTTTCTTTTATTAAGCATAAAAGGAGTTTTATTGAAAGTTTTGTCAATTAAAAGCTTTTGAACCACCAAATTAACCAACAGCCTACATTATTCGATTGTGATTGTGATTGTGACATAAAATTAATCAGACACTTGTTCAAAGTTCAAAATCAAATAATAACAAAAAGCCGGCAATTTAGTAATTATGAAAGATTCAAAAATGTCATCTTATGTCACTGTCAATAACAACATGCTGAGCACAGATGCTCCGCGTTTGCAAAACATTATAATTAAGTCTTAAAAAGTTTAACTAGCGTCCAGGGTGGCGCAACTCCTCAATAAAAAACAACTTGTCATTTTTCAATTGTCCTTGAATTGAGAAGAGATTTTGACAGATATTTTTTAATCTGTCGGACATTAATGGCGGCTGTTATGGTCGCGTTCGTGACAAATGTTTGTTGTTGAAAAATATGAACTGTTTTGGTTATAGCTTATATGTAAAGAATATATTTATAAATTATATGCCTACGATAGTTTAACATTATTAAGGTACGTTTACATGACTTTTGTTACGGAGAAGCGGAACTAACATAA
>JAABKM020000013.1:1268652-1295243 GCA_016277805.2 Papilio aristodemus | reverse complement strand
AATTGTTTTTTTTTCAAGATGGCGTCCAAAACATCCCAAAGTATGGGAGTCCCGACTCTTATTTTATATACTCTTTGCTAGCGTCGTTAAATTATTTTGTTATTAGGATATTTGTCTTTAAAAATAACATTAACGGCTTTTAATGACACGTTTTACCTATGTATAAGAAGTTATTCTTCTATTTTTATGATAAACGGAAAGTATTTTCGGCATTTGCTTTCTTTCCATGATTGTTTGATCGAGAAAGTAATCCAACTTCTTATATACTTACTTGAAGTAGAAAATAATCTTCCTTTTTTAATTTTTTCAGATTAAAAAAGATACTAGAAACCTAATATCTTCCTATCTATTTCATTTGATGAGTTAGTACACGCAATACCCATCTCCGTCTTTTATATTTGCTAATGTACCTTTTCATCTCTTAAATATAGACAAAAATTATTTTAACTTTTTTTTCTCTTTGTCTGTTACTTTGTTTATGTTTTTTTGTAAAATAAAGGTTTTTATCCATAGGTTATTTTAATCTACATTATGCTATATAGCATTGTAGCCAATTGTAGCAATGTATTTAAATTAAAAGTATAAAAAATTCAAATCAAATCAGTTCATTCGCGGCTTACTGAGTGGGTGGTATCGAGTGTATTAAAATAAGTCAATATGCTACGAAACTTTTCTAAAATTTTACAAGTGCCGAAGGCGAAATTGTCGGCCGCAGCTGCACCGGCACCGCAAGTTAACCCAGAAATTTTATATACAGGGGTAAATATTTACAATACCATGAAAAATCAAACCGGAATTCCAATATGTTGTTTTATGCATAGATCTTTTGCAATTCATCATATGCAAATCAAAGCGTGTTTAACTTTGAGCGTAATTTTTTAACTTTAGTTAATCCATGTTACGATTTTATTTATTATTTTGATTGATATTACCAATTTCATCAAATTTTAATGAATAATAAATTTTATAAAAAAAATATCCTTAATGTATGATAAGAAATTTAGAGATAGATAGTTTCTAGTTACTTAATATTAAAGTAGTTCTACTAAAATAAAACATTTTAATTTAGAATAAAGGTCAATAATAAATTTATTATTTAAATTGATTATTGATACACTACTAGATAGTTAGTTGCTAGGTTGCACACAATTCATTTATTTTATTAAAATAAATTGAAGATATCTTTAAATTTTTATAAACTAAATCTTAGGTTTATACCTTACTACTCTTAAATTTAATTTTGTTTAATAGATTCAAAAATTTTAATTTATTAACTGTAGAAACATGTTTCTTTAGAAAATAAATATCATAAAAATTAATTTTATAAATAAAAAATAGCATTGCATACAATTCTTACTAGTTTGTTTAGTATTAAAGCCCTGGTTAGAGTTTAATAATGTGTTATTTTATTTCTTTTTAGCTTTTCATTAACAATGAATGGGTGAAATCATCAGATGGCAAGACATTCACAACTGAGAATCCTGCCACAGAGAAAGTGATAGCAGATGTGCAACAGGCAGGCAAGGCTGATGTTGATAAAGCAGTCAAGGCTGCACAAGATGCATTCAGGTTTATTATAAGAAAATTTATTATACTTTAAATACAAAATGACATAACTTAGTAATAGGAAGTCCTCTATGAGACTTCCCAATAATTGCTTGAGCTATGGACTTTTTGTGTAAAATAATTTAGAATATCTTTTTTTATATTGTGGATTCAAAAATATGTTGTATTTAAATTAATAAAAAAAGAAACATATAAATAATTTTAAAGAACTTTAAAAATATAAAATATCTCTACTAACTAATTTCTAGTCTCATACACCGTCTTACATACAATTAACATATTTATTAATTTTTCTGTGATGGGTTTTTACTATTTTATTTATTAAGTCTGTTTTGATACAGGCTGGGGTCTCCTTGGCGGCGGATGGATGCTTCAGAGCGAGGCTACCTGCTCAACAAGCTGGCAGACCTCATTGACAGGGACAAAGTGTACTTAGCTGTAAGCAAAAATTTGGGAATCATTTATGACATTACAACAAACTGTTCCCTTGTAAACTGCAGTTTAAAATTGACAAATTGTCAAATTATCAATTGTAAAATTATCAATATAACACCAGTTTTAAAAACAATGTTTTACATTTGCTCATTCTTAGTATGTTAGCAATCTGGCATATCGAATGTTTTTTAGGACATTACTCAATTTCATAATCAATTTTTCATTCATTATCTTGTTTTTCTTTCATTCCGACTGAATCAAATGGTATATCACTCTTCAGAATCGGTATTTACATTAATATTTGCCAAAAACCCTTTCAATTATACAGAAATAAAAAGTAAAGTACATTACATAAAAAAGTTCATTTAGATAAAAGGATAAAGTGATTACAGATACAAATAAAGATAAAAGCTAAACTTAAACAAGTAAATTTGCATTTAATTAACATGGGAATATTTCTATTTCTTTTGTGTTGTGAAAAACGTTTTAAGTATATTATACAACGTTTTTTTTTTGCTTACATCCATTTAGATATCAACGTTTAAAACAAAGCGATAATTATTGTAAAATACTTAATACGCATGCGCGGATAAATGTTTTTGAGCGTTCGCTGCGTCAAGGTCGAGGCGGTTCTATTTTTAAAATCAATATTATGTATTTAAGTTTTAAAAAATTAGTATAGACTACGGATGTCAGCTAGATAATTTATATGTACATATATCATACCCATACTGGTGAATTTTAATATTTACTATAAAGCTATATATGTATAATATAATCTATAAAATTTATGTACACAAAACAGAGTCCAAGTAACCCGTTATCTTAGCAAATAATTGGAGATAAATAAAATGTTACGTAATATTTATGTTAGTGGTCGGTCAAGGTTTTTTATGAGCGTCGGGCTTCGATTGTATTGATACGTACTATGCCTTTTATTGTTATAAATAGCAGGTAATTTATTGCCTATTCAATTTTTATGAATATAATCGATGGAACTAGATTCTGTAGACAGCGGATTGATCACACATACGCATTGGTTTAGATTCGCTACCGCGGCTGTGTGCTAGAGGCCCAAAGGAGCATGTTTTGTGATGAGTGAATGAATTACCTTCATTCATTCACATTCCCTGTTCCCAAGCGGGGTCCGCACAAGACATGATAATAGTCGTTCATTTCTTACTATGTATTTATATTAAATTCCATGATTTAGAAAGCGTTCCTCTTGGTATAATTTAAAGGAGATTTTTAATTGTCGAAGTTTTAATTTTTAAAAATTGTAGTCTTAATAGAGATATAACTTTTTTTTAAATAGATAGGACAGTCATCTTGTCTACCAAATCCACGCTTCCAATAACTGTTTTTTTTAATTTGAATGTATTTTAGAGCTTGGAGACACTCGACAACGGCAAGCCGTACACCGCGTCTTATTACGGTGACGTGACGGCGGTGGCGAAGAATTTACGTTACTACGCTGGATGGGCGGACAAGAACCATGGGCAGGTGTTGCCCACTGATGGGAATTACTTCGCCTACACCCGTCACGAACCTGTGGGTGAGTTAGCATAAGTTTTATAATTTTTAAATACCTTGAATGGAATATTACGCGGGAAAATATTGTCACCTGTAGAATGAACGGGTTGATAAATTGAGAAAAGTGAAGTCATTTGGTTGAAATAAATGAATGATGATAATTGTAAAATCGGGTTGGTTCTGATTTATTAAATAATAAAAAAAAATTTATTACAGATTAAAAATCATTCATATTTGTTAGTAAAAACAGTGAAACTTAAGTTAGTGTTTCGATCAATATAATGAGCCAGATGGGATTTGTTTGCTATTTAGTAAAATAATGCACCGTCGCATATTAAATACCTCTGCCTACTCCTGTCGGTTACGGGCGTGTTTATTAAATATACAATTCTAACAGTTTGATTTCTTATCAATACAAAATATTTTAAACGCATACAAAGGCGATAAGAATGCGGGCGAAATAGGCGACTAGTTTCAATGACTCGTTCAAAACGTGTTAATACATTTGTAATCGCTCGTGCAGTTTCGTCGACATTAATATAAGGATGATATCGAATTCATATTTTATCTAGCGTCATTCCAGTATCATTCTTAAGAATTGTTCATTCTGTGAATGACGCAGTCATTTTTATCGCTGACTAGCTGCACACGTTGCTATCTTTGTACAAAAATGCAGAATAATATATAAAAAGAAAAAGTTTTCAAATACTTTACCAGGGAAAATACTTGATATTTTCCCAAATTATCACGGCGATCGGATGTATGGTTTGAATCTACCCAGTACAGACAGATAGACACACTATTATTTTTATATTTAAATAAACTAGCGATACGCTCTCATTTAGGACCGGAAATTCTACGGCGACACTGAGTTCTTCTTGGGTTCTAATTCCGGCTCAGGCAAAGTCAGGTTTTTTCAACTTGATATCAGCCCGGAGTTTTGGAATTTGTACCACATATGTGTTACATAAATAATATTATTTCAACTAGGCGTTGTCAAAATCAACGAGTGAATATTGATGATTTGGCCAGTTATGACCTTGTCGAGTCGCGTAATGACCTTGAATGATAAATGCCTTGTCATTGGTCTTCCATGACTATGCAGTTTCAGAGACATTAAAAAAGTTTCAAATCACCACATCCTTGATAAGACTAATAGGCCTATATTAATGCTGTAACCACGATTCGACAATTTGTTGTTTGTAATTTTTTTTCGAGAACATTCTTTGAAGAATGTATCATATGAACATTGACCAAACATAGATCTTGTTGAAACTGTACACAAAATAACAAATTACCATAAATTACGAACACTTGCTCATTATTGTACTAAATATTCTTGTTAACGAAATAAATATATTTTTTAAATTGGTATATTTATACGGCCATCTCTAATATGTTGCGAATTGGATATTTTAATTAGATACGGTTGTTTTTTTTTTCTCATTCTCACCTCTTTACGCCGAAATCGACAACCGTATTATCAATTTTTCAAATCGTATTGGTAGTTCCTGAACAAACGTTTCAGCTTCAATATGTTAATATAGATTGAAAATGATAATTTATTCTCAGGTGTGTGCGGTCAGATCATCCCATGGAACTTTCCCCTGCTGATGGCGGCGTGGAAGCTGGGTCCTGCTCTCGCTACCGGCAACACCGTGGTGCTGAAGCCCGCCGAGCAGACCCCGCTCACCGCGTTGTATCTGGCACAACTTATAAAGGTAAATTTACATCACTAGTGACCCTTCCTGGCTTGGTAAAGCAAACGCTGGCTAAACATTCCTCACACGTGTTCCCTGAAGGGGGTAAGCAGGTGCAATTAGTGCATCATTTCGCCTTTTTTCCGTCCTATGATGTGGTGGGGGGCGAACTTATTGCCATATCGGGCACAAATTCCAAATTCCGTGCTTAATATTGAGTTGAGTTTTCTCAAGTTTTCTCAGATTTTCTCAAGTGTAACGCGATAAGTTAAAACAGTGTTTATGTGTTCGCGTATCGAGTTATGTTTTTTGAATGGAAGTTTTTTAGGTGATAAATATATGATTAAACAAAAACTATATAAATATGAGTCGTAGGACGGCACGGCAGAAGCGAAAATTCTTAGCGTGTGTTTTAGGTTGTTAGAGATATTTTTATGAAGTACTTTGATTTGATTTTTTTTATCAACGTATTACAATAGTATATAAATATTTATTTAACGGTTGCAATTCCAAGTTATAGTTTTATGTAAGTCTATAATCGGTGTAAAACAATTTAAATTATCTAATCTCAGAACGTTGTTTTGTAAATGGGGTTATCTTTAGTCCAAATGATAACTACTATGTTCTGTCAATTTAAAGCCATAATTAAAAAAAAAAACAAAGAGTCAATGTAAATCGAGTTTCTTAGAACAAGTTACATTAAACATGTTGAGCCTAGAATCTAGGCAAGATGTTTATAGTTTACGGTACACTTGATAAGACTTTATTAGTGACGCCAACATGGCGGCTTCTAAATCAGGGAGCACCGAGCTACGGTCAGCAGATAACACGCATTATTAAGGCCTATTCACCCTCGATATGTTCCACGCAGGCGATATTCTGTGTGAAACATGTTCCGTCGCGGTCATTCTCTGTGAAACTGTCCTAGTTGCGGAATTTCATATAAAATACGCGGTAGGTACTACCTACAGTGGTAGTAATAAACGAATTGGTCTGATTTTATGATAATTCAGTATATTAAATAAATAACTTTTTTTTTATTTGACTTGTCTTTTGCATGTAATATTATTTCGGAATAAATATTTCATTTACAGCCATCTAACAAATAAAATGAGTTCCTACTTATCATTTCGCCAGAAACTGATATTAGATGTGTTGTCGCCCACATTTCCGATTTAAAGGAAACCCATGAGTACAACACTGAAACGATACCTGCATTGCGTAGCTCACTTCAGACGGTAGAATCTATTTAAGCAGTTGTCAAAGTGCAAGGGCTTACTTTAGCTTCAGTCTTGTAGCGGGACATCTCAGAGGCCCAATTCTTGAGGGATTGGTATAAATTATAGTCTAGTATTGTGTGTACAGTACATTAAGTAGAAAAATGTTAGGCCACGAGTAGTGTGGGATTTCAGATGTATGTCCGTTTTATCTATTTTAATATGAAAATTTAATAATGAATGTGTTAGAATACGGTATGGAAAGATGCAATAAAAAAAACATATCTCACGCCTGTATTCCCCGAAGGGGTAGGCAGAGGTGCAACTAGTGCACCCACATTCCGCCATATGTTTTTCCGTCCCTTAATGTGATAGGGGGCGAGCCTATCGCCATATCGGGCCCAAATTCCAAAGGCGCAATAATTTTAATATTTTTTGTTGTAGGAAGCCGGTTTCCCTGCGGGCGTCGTGAACGTGCTCCCCGGCTTCGGCGACGCCGGCGCCGCTCTCGTCCAACATCCCGATGTCGATAAAATTGCCTTCACCGGTGAGTAAACTGGCTACATTTTGTCACTTTTTTTGGGGGCACGCTAATTCTGGAAAGTCCATAATATTTTGTACTTCTCATCCCTTGTCTTAAAATTCGTCTTTTTTTGTTTTTATGCCAATCTATCGATGATTTCGAAACTTTCTTTGGGGGCATGTGACCCCACAATAAAAAATTGGGCATACGTATCAACATGTTCAACGAATAACAGTATTAGAGTTTACTGAATACCTTCCTAATTATTTTTGCAATTCTTTAGTAATATCGGAAATTGTGGTTTTACTGCGGATCATATAATTTCAGATGATTATTTTATAACATGTTATGTCGCCCAGGGTCGACTGAAGTCGGTAAATCCATCCAGCGCGGTGTCGCGGACACCCTCAAGCGTGTGACGCTGGAGCTGGGCGGCAAGTCGCCTAACATCGTGCTGGCCGACGCCGACCTCGAGTACGCGGTGGAGAAGGCGCACATGGCGGTCTTCTTTAACATGGGGCAGTGCTGCTGCGCTGGTATCTCGCCTTTCTTATCACTTGCCTAAAGCGAGACATTTGAAAAAGGCAAAAGTAAAAACATACAAAGTGGAAGTGGTTTTAATTTTAATAGCACGATGAAACTGAATAGTGACGGAATTAGAATAAAATGCATTTTTTTTACAATTTCATCTTAATTTCACAATAATAAAGAACTATATCTTGTTATAACTATATTTATATACTCAATAATTTTTAATTTCTACCTCTAGGTTCGCGTACCTTCGTCGAGGACTCAATTTACGACAAGTTCGTCGAGATGTCGGCGGAACGTGCGAGGAGGCGGGTAGTAGGAGATCCATTCAACCTGACCACTGAACAGGGTCCCCAAGTCGACAAGGACCAGAGGGAACAGGTGCTGCGCCTGATCGAAAGCGGGAAGAGTCAGGGCGCGAAGCTACTGACTGGGGGTGGGCGTGCTGGAGACGTTGGTCACTTTATCCAGCCGACGGTGTTCAGTGACGTACGTGATGACATGGACATCGCCCGCCACGAGATCTTCGGGCCGGTCCAGCAAATCATGAAGTTCTCGAAGATGGAAGAGGTGATCCAACGCGCCAACGATACTCATTACGGTCTGGCCGCGGCCATCTTCTCTAAAGATTTGGACAAGACCAACTATCTCATACAGGTAATAAATATTTTTGTTGGATTTTTAACCGACAATCGAGATTACCTACTTATTAAAATTTAAAAAACTTTATAGTAATTGTCGTATTTGCATAAAATGATGTAAATTTAGAGCGCACGTAGAAATTAAAAAGAAATTTATGTGATCAAGAACCACCCAACTTATGAGATACTATTCCAATTAAAATTAAAAGATTAAAGTAAATAAAGCACGAAAATTTAAACGATTACATGAGACATTAAATATTGTATTTATTTTTAAATAACTAAACATTTCTTTTCCCAGGGACTACGCGCGGGTACAATCTGGGTAAACGACTACAACGTGTTTGGCAACCAGGTTCCGTTTGGCGGCTACAAGCAGTCAGGTCTCGGCCGAGAGAACGGCCCCTACGGACTGCACAACTACACAGAGGTCAAGGCTGTCGTCGTCAAGGTCACCGAAAAGAACTCGTAACCTAACAACTTGTAACATCGCAAACAACTTGTAACGTCGCAAACAACTTGTAACGCCGCAAACAACTTGTAACATCGCAAACAACTTGTAACGTCGCAAACAACTTGTAACGTCGCAAACAACTTGTAACTTCGCAAACAACTTGTAACGTCGCAAACAACTTGTAACTTCGCAAACAACTTGTAACGTCGCAAACAACTTGTAACATCGTAAACAACTTGTAACGTCGCAAACAACTTGTAACTTCGCAAACAACTTGTAACGTCGCAAACAACTTGTAACGTCGCAAACAACTTGTAATGTCGCAAACAACTTGTAATTGTTCAGTTTTCCTGTCATTATTATTTTATTAATAAAAATGTACTGTTACGATTGTTGATGATAACAAATAAATGTGTTATACCCTCATGGTGCTTCCCTTACAATTTTATTATGACAATCAACTCTCTTAAGCAGAATGTATTATTAATCTTTCTCAGGGCATTTATTATTAAGATTTATTGCTACTACTCTTAAATATGTATATGTCTTCCATTTTGATAAGAGTAATGTAATAATAAAACCAATATTCACTTAGTGAATTATGAACAAAATTTTATACGCACGATACTGTTTTGTCGGTTTTATTTATTGTAATCAAATTTGATTTTTTTTTTGTTAAATATCAATCCTATATTCAATAAACATAACTATCTATCTTTATGAGTTGTTTTTATAACGAAGTTTTACAAAATAAAAATATTCCTAATAAAAGTAAAAAAATATTACTGAAGTTTTGTTTAATATGGTCGAAAAATCATTAAAAGCTAACGTAACCTGTCTTTTTCGCTGATAAGATTGAATTATTTATATAGTTCATAATATACAATACAATCCGAGATTTCTTGGAACAATTAAATCAAAATGAATAACTAAAATTCAATAGACTTAATATTTTTACTACATAAGAGAAAAAATAATGTTTGACAAACAAGTTTAGATCATACCAACAAGAAAAACACTTATTTTAGCTAATTGGATACAGGTATTACAAGTTTACTATTGGTGAGTGCCATCTTATTTATAGGTGTAAATGGGTGTTAACTACAATGCGTTAAAATTACAAATAAAAATAGAGATAATACGTGTGACAAGAAAAACAGTAAAGGCAATAATTTAAAATTAAAATAAGGCAAATAATCAATGTTATTCAAATTCACACTCTCAACTGCTCTCAACAATGCAAATTTGCAATTTGAAAATCGATAGTTTTACAATTCAGTACAAATTGTAAAACTTTTATATTCTTTGGTGTAACTTGGGTAATCTTTGCTGCGTCAACTTCAAGTAAACTGTGAGCCGAATTATGTTGTCAGTTGTCAATGAAATTGGCTTGTAAATTTAAATATTAAGCTTTTTTGGTTGCCGTGAAAATAGGAAACGAATATCAAGTAAATAAATAAAAAATGGCACCGAAGTTGAAGTTCTCAGAGGGTGCGCAACAAATAGTTTATTACAAATGGTTTTCCTTATATACTATGAACATATTTTACGGTGTTTGTATTTTTCAGGTGAAAAAGTGTTATGTTTTCATGGGCCCCTTATTTACGAGGCAAAATGTCTCAAAAGTTCTGTCACTAAAGACAAACATGTTCGATATCTAATTCATTATGCTGGCTGGAATAAAAAGTACGTGAACTTTGTTCTACTAAATACATTTTTGTCCGTAGCTTAAAAATTCTTGTAAAATATGTATATCATGAGACTTTACTGTTTGCTAATTTTCAATACCTAAATTCTTAGGTTATCTTATATGGTTAGTTTTTGTTTACAATTATTTATCTTAGTTTCAATGTGTATAATTCTATTGATTCTGTTTTTATGTCTATGGTCTAACAGTCTAGACTATATTTTCGATCATTACTGTAAACTAGAGGAGGAACTCTATTGTGTATGTTACACACAGAAATAGGATTAGTTAGCACTGAGTCAAAGTTAACTTACTCTGTGTATATTAATCACATTAAAATCAATCTTTATATACGATTTTGGTCATTAAAAAACAGTAGATTTTGCTATTCTAAATAGGAGCTCAATGAAACTAAGTGTTCTCCTTATTAAATTGAATCTTGAATACCTAAAATTTATTTTTAGGCTTACTATATTCTAAGACATGTTTTTTCCTTTTCAGTTGGGATGAATGGGTACCAGAGAGTCGGGTTTTAAAATATAATGAAGCAAATGTTCAAAGGCAGAAGGAGGTTCAGAGAGCACATTCAGTGCAGCCTGTTAAAACAAAAAAATGTAATACAAAAGTATTAATAATAACTTAACTTCACACTTCTTAACGAACTGTCTGACATAACACACAATATTATCACTTAAGTTGCCAACATCAGATGTGTCAAGATGGCAACACCTTTACAACTACAAAATTTCAGATAAGCTCCCCTACTTTAAAACAGTCAAATTATTCTGAGACAATAGACACTAAAGAATGTTATTAAAAAAGAATGCATCTAATTCTGTAGCAAATAGCGGAGAAATCTAAAAACTGACAAAAACAATTACAAAATTACAACTCAAACTTAAAATTTTTTTTTATCTTTAGAAATCTTTAAATGGTATCTGGTGAAATAAGTCGGTACGTAATGCTCAATAATATTATGTCTTTGGTCAAACATCACTCAGACTACATGTC
The DNA here is from genome assembly GCA_016277805.2 of Papilio aristodemus. Taxonomy (NCBI): domain Eukaryota; kingdom Metazoa; phylum Arthropoda; class Insecta; order Lepidoptera; family Papilionidae; genus Papilio; species Papilio aristodemus. The sequence continues at coordinate 1,283,945 of JAABKM020000013.1, read as the reverse complement.
ATTGTGGCATTTAACTGACTGTACGAATGGACCGACTAAAGTAAAATATAACCTCAGAGAAAATTAATTACATAAATATTGATTATAATATTTGTATTATTTTCTACAGCCACTGCTAAAGGTAGAAAATCAGAGACAGTTGCCAGTACCACCCCAGCCAGAGAAGAATCCAGAGCTTCAACACCAGCTGGTGAGATACTGCTTTCTTACAACACCTTAGCACATTTAAGAACCATTTTATTGTATTTTTAACTGCCTCGGTAGCGCAGTTGTATGTACTATGTATGACTACAATGCTGAGGCCTCGGGTTCAAATCTCGGATTGGGAATATTGCTTTTTTCAATTCAATATCAACCCGGAGTTTGGAATTTGTCCCCACTATAGCGATAGGCTCGCCCCATATCACATCATGGGACAGAAAAACACAGCGAAATGTGGGTGCACTAGTTGTACCTCTGCCTACCCCTTCCGGGAATACAGGCGTGAGGTATATTTTCTTATTGTATCTACAAAACCTAAGCCAATGAAGAATTTATATTTTTTGCTAGAATTTTCCGTAAGTTTTAAAATTTTTAAGTGATTTTTGCAGCAAAAGAAATAGAAACTACTCCCGCACCAGCTAAAGCAACGAAAACACAAAGCAAGGACACCACCGCTGACTCGGGCTCAGATCAACCTAAGTAAGTTTTGTTTGCTCTGTCTTGAATGTTAAACATACAAAATTACACAAACTTCCATAAATAACAGTAGTGCCTTTGGAGATATCTAAAAGATATTATTTTTTCAGAAAAAAACGTGGACGTCTCGATTTGTCTATCGAGTCAGAAGAACAATACCTCGCTAAGGTCGAAGTGAAGATTAAAATACCGGAAGAATTGAAAGTGTGGCTCGTCGACGACTGGGACGTGATTACACGTCAGCAAAAATTAGCTATTCTGCCTGCTAAATTGACCGTCTCACAGATCTTAGACAACTATTTGGCATTCAAGAAATCCAGTAAATCTCATAATACGGCCAAACATTCCGTACTCGTTGAAATAACTGATGGAATCAAGGAATACTTCAATGCCACGCTCGGATCTCAGTTGCTATACAAATTTGAAAGACCACAGTACAGCGAGATCTTACAAGAGTACCCTGACACTTCAATGTCTCAGATATACGGTTCAATACATTTATTGCGGTTATTCGTTAAGATGGGTCCGATGCTAGCGTACACAGCAACAGATGAGAAGTCATTGCAGCTCGTCCTTAGCCATATTCAGGAGTTATTGAAATATATGGTTACAAATCGGTCTACGTTATTTAATTTACAAGATTACGGAAATGCGACTCCGGAATATCATAGAAAAGTGCAGTGACTATTTGGTAAGTTATTGTAGTTAAATCAAAATTATTAACTAAATTCCATCTAACAGAAGTCCCGTTTACACAATCATGCGCCGAAATTTATTATTTATTGCCTTACTTTATTGTTTAGAGCCCACAAATAAATCCATACAAAGAAAAATGTTACTTCTTTAATGTATCTGTAATGTACATGCAACTCTTTTCTTTGCATGGGTCGAAATATGAAATATTCAACTTGTATCAGTCATTTTCAAACATGTTTCAAGTATTTACAGGATATTTTATATTAAATTTTTAAAATCATTGTCAATTCGACCTATATGAAGAAAAGAGTTACATGTACATTACAAATGTAACTGTTTTCTTTGGAAGGGTCGAAATATAAAATAATGTATAAAATAATTAATAACAAATACAATTTCGAGTAGATAGTTGTTAAATCAATGGTTTATGCATGCAGATAATAATAGGAAATAATATAGAATAATTGTGAGTCGTTTGTTGGACTGTTATAAATATTGACTGGGTCTAATTATGTATGCAAGTAGGTCTTAATTAATGTGTCAAATAATAATAAATAATTGATGTGAATAATCTTTTGTTTTTTTTTATACTCTATTTCGATTTTTACCAAGATCGTACAAAATACGTGAAAAAGTAAAAAAAGCGACATCTATCACTGTATTTAAGCAATCCTAAGCCCAAACGTTACTAAAGATGGCGCTTTTTACAAAATCACAGCATTTGTTCATAATGACAGGTAAGTAAAAAAAGTTTAAGAGACATGTGCAACCGTGTCATATCAATTAAGTTTCTTGTTTAAACAAAACATAAGCATATGGTCAATACGACTTTTTTTTTGTTTATTGTTCTTCGAATTATTCCGGTACGTTATTCGACACGTATAAACTTAATTGGGTAGTGAGGTGAAGATAATTTTATAACCATTTGGAAAAAAAATGACAACGTGTACTTTTTAAAACCACAAACTCATAGACATTGCCTTTAGGCATTTACATGTTGGCCGTGTTTATATCATGCTTTTGTTTTGTTCAGTTGACTGACCACCACAGCTTTTGGAAATAATTTTCTTAGTAATATATGCTTTTTTAAAGGAACGTATACTTTTCCCCGCCATGATGGAATAGGGGCCGAACCTATCGCCATATCAGGCACAAATACCAAACATCGGAGTGATATTGAGTAGTAAATACCCAAATATCACTTTGCTCGATCCGTGATTCGAACCCGAGACCTTCTAAGTTGCAGCTGTACCTAATACAACTGCGCCTCCGAGATAGTTGATTTATTCAAATTATGAAGTAGAATTAAAGATATTTCTGGATTTTATCTGTTAAGATGATTCAGACACAGTCCTTTTTCCTTATCCATATTATATTTACTGACTGAAATTGCTTTTAATATCGATGGAAAGTACCTCAAGGTCATTTAACAGATGCTCCGTAAATCTTAAGAGGCATATGACGCCACGAGACTCACATCTCATTCCAGACTTGATAGTAATGATCACAATTGTGTTAATATAAAGAAATTCCACCGATCATTTCGTTACTGTGACCACGCGTTTTTTTTTTATAAGGACGAGTTACGACTTCCAGTAATATTAATCAGATTCACTTTTTAATATTTTTAAATTTTAGAATACATATCATGGTGCTAAGTAAATACATACAGCTTTGCATAAACATCTAAAAGTATAAAGGAAAAAAGAAACAGGGTTTATAAAGGGTTAATCCCGCAAAGACAAAATAAAAAATTATGTATAAAAGTTTTTATGAAATATTCCAAATATATGCCAGCATTTTTAAGGCTAGGTTAGTTATCAAGTCAATTATAGCACAGTATATACGCCTAATATTTCTGCACTGTCCGCTATTTTTTTTATAAATGTGACAACACTGTTTGCAATTGTTGAAGCGTTATCAGGGTCTGTGAGCGCCTTAAATGGTAAAGAATACAGCGGCGGGCGCGAGGCCGGCGGCGAGACGGCGGCTGACACGTTACCTGACGATTGCAACACATTGCCGAGGTCTCTGGACATCTGGGATATGTAAAGACGATTCTAAAGTTATTGTTTATATAGTTTTATAACAAAATACGTTCTCCCCGATAGTGTAGGCAGAGGTGCAATTAGTGCATAGGGTCAACGTATCGCCATATCTGGCACAAATTCCCAAAGCCAGGCGGATATCGAGTTGAAAAAGCCTCATCCTGAGGTAGCACATATATTATTTGTGTGAAAAGTCATAGCTTCTCTTGTAACTTTTTTCAATTATATTTATTACTAATTTAATAAAAATGTTACCACTTTGGTTTTTTAACTTTCTTCTTTTTATATATTTTAACTTTCTCTAATTGTTCAAAAGGTAAGATAGGTTAATTCTGTTTAAAATGGCCTTATTCCTGCTTTGGATGGAAGAAAAAATAGAGGTTATATTTAAAATGAAATTTCTCATTAACGTGCTCCGTCGCTTGCATGTCGTATTTAGGACGATTAAACTCTCCTTCGGTTTGAATGACGTACCACAGACTATCTATTTAAAACTCGCGCGTCTGCGTCGACGCGAAAATAACTTCTATTCGTTTATCCTTGGGCTGTTTCGATCCATTACGAATTATGGCATCGGGGATCTGATAGCCGGATATTTCAACCAATTCAATTATATGTTAAAATGTATTTTACATGAACGTACTGTTTTTTCTAGAACTCAACTTACCGAAAAACGTCACGTGTTTTTTTATTATCAAATTTTATAAATTGATCTAGTTGTTTGTTTTGAAAAAAATATTAATCTGTCGTTGATCCACTCCAGATTATAAAGTTCTAAAACCATAAAGTTTTCTAAATTCGATTGTTATCAGATTTAATTAAAATGAATTCCGATTAAAATTAAATTTTTCCTAAGAGTAGAGATAAAACGGAAACTTTCACAGCAATATTTACTTATTTGCAAAGAAAAATCATAAAAAAAAAATAAGCAAATAAGTCTCTTTAATAGTGCCTTAGTTAATAATTAATTCTATTCAATGAATCCCGTCTTTTTCTGCGAAACTATAACTTAATTATTAAAAAAAATGTTTTTCAATGTTATTTTGTTTAGGTCGTTTACAATAATAAAATTAATTTACTTTATGATGACCTTGTACAATACCATAATTAGTATTATTCAAATTACTGAGAAATTAAGAAAAATGAGTCAATTATTGTTTCTTTAAATGATTGAACTTTCGTAATGACTCATCATTCTGTTTGAAATTCCGAATCGGATATTGTTCCGCGCGGTGACGAAGGAATCCGGTTACCTCGTTTTGTTCTCGTCCTGACTAAACATTGAATTTAAAAATTACAACCCTTTGATGCAATAATTCTGTACATTTGCAATGTATTTGCATGTTCAAGTATACATTTGAATGTTTAATCATTTTTATTTATGTTTTCTCTCTTTTGTTTAACTTTTTTTACAGGATAATCTTTTTTTATACTAAAAGGTGGTAAAGGAGCAAGTAGTACACTTGACAGTGTCCGATGCCCATAGACATCTGCAACAACTAAAAGATGTAAAAGCGTTGCCTACCTTTAAAGGACAGAGGAAGGGATCAATAAAAAAGGATAATTCCTTTTCCTATTGATCCCCTTCTCCGTCATATACTCTTCTCCTACCTTCTATCTCTGTCTCCTACCTATTATTAGAAAAGGGTGGGATGGGGAAAATGATCAAATATAAGCCTCCAGCATCTCACTCATCAGACGGAACGCGGAATACTACTTTACACCTGTCTTCTGTGAGATCGTGGTATTTCACCAGTCGAGCCGGCCCATTCGTGCAATTGATTTTATTGTGGCTCTACCATTGTCAAATGTTATATAGATTTCTGATAGAGTTAATTCCCAAATGTATATACAAACCGCAATTTTTCTCATGTACAAAAAAGATATAAAAAATTCATTGTGTCTTATATGTTAACATAGTGCCGTTCGATATTTATAAATATATATCAAGGCTTCTGAAACCTTGTAAAGAATTATCAAAATGACATAAAATAATGATACGGAAATAGGCTAATTATTTAAAGGAATGCCAACCGAAGGTTAGATAATGCACAGTTTTAACAAAAGTGTTGTTTTAGTTGAATCATTAATTAGTTTTCGAGTCGCAGAAAAATTAGTTCTGATGATTCGAAATTTTGAATCAACAAAATAAAGTATTCAAATTTTACTTAATAATTATACATTAATAAATGTCGTGTCTTTGTTTATACATGTGTTGTCGAAGTCTGAAACAGCGTCGCTATCAGCGCGGGGCTGGCGGCCGGCGCCGGCGATTTACCACGTCATTAATTTTATTTTGCTTTATAAATCTTTGATTGTTATTTAATGATAAAAAAGATAGTACTTGATTGTAAAGTTATAGATATTTTAGGTGTCAATTGCTCTTTCGTTTTTGTAAACATTGAAAGGATACCGACTGGTTGGATCAGTATCCAGTGAGTCAGTGACTCACTGGATACTGATATACTGTACTATACTGATTCGAGTAGGTTGAAATTTATCAATCCTGGCTCTTTCTTTGTCGTAGCTTGTTGTTAATACTCTCTATACTATAAAAAGGCTTAACTCAAATTCGCGTACTTTACCGGTATTTGTACCGACAAGTTTCGGACCTGTCGGAGGTCTTTTATCAGAGGCTTAGTTTGGTGGAATTCCCAATTAATTTATCATATACAAATAATTACGTAATAAAATATTTTACCCATTTTATCTTGTGAATTTTTTACTATAGAACAAGTAAAACTTTGCCTCTAACACAAACTGCGAGAGATTTCTGTCTCTGTTTTAGTAAGGCTAGACGAGAATGCTTTTTGTATGAGTAATGTAAACGCAATGTTAGTTTCTCGTCAGGAAGGCTTTAATGCAACGCTTTTCTGCTTCGATATTATCACTGGAGCTATATTAGGTGCGAGACCTTTACGATCTAAGCGACATCTGGTCAGGACTTACCTTTGAATGTTCACTAGTTGATATGTAATGTTGTTGCTCGTATGTCAAGGTGAGGAGTTGTATTAAGGCCCTTAAATAAAACAACTGGGTCAATTATTTACTTTAATGTCACGTACGCCCAGCTGACTCATTGGTCGTCCGTCGTGTGTCAGAAATTCTTAACTCGCGTCAATGATTAAAAAACTTAAATCAATGTAAAAACGACAAAATATCTTAAGTCTTGAATGTATCAGTGGTAGTTTTCACGAGTACTTCTTGTCGGACTGTGAAACACGACGGCTTAACAGAAGACAGGTGTAGGCGAAACGAAACTCAGGTTCTAGTGGTTCAATCCTTTTCTTCCTCACATCTTTTTCTAATGGTAAAGGAAAAAAGTTTAGACGGCAGAGGCATAGAAAAGTTAAAGAAAACCATTATCAAAAAACGCAAACTTTATTAAACTATGATATAATCATAACTATGGCATAAGCCCATAAGATAGACGGAATTTAGAGCTACCGTTCCTCCCGCTGTACCTTAGAGCCGCTAGCAATGACGTTTCTGTGGCATATTACGTGGATACATTACTAAAAAAAGGTATAAATAGATGTCAATTACAGCGAATATGTTTTAAATAACAATTACAATTAATTATTTAATACGTAAATAGGTTGGAGATAATTTCGGCGTGACTTATTTCCAAGGAAAATGATTATTCGTAGCGTACGTAACGTGGTCGCAGTGTAAACAGTTGTGCTAACTGTTATCGCGCTGACGAATTAACATGGAGGTACTTTGATGGTCAAGTTAATGTATCCAGCTGTTTTCACTATTTTATCGTATTATTATTATATCGTATTGTACTTATAACGTATTTTAGCTATGATAATTGGATGCACCTCTGTCTACCCCTTCGTGAGCACAGGCATGGGGTAATTTTCATTTTTTTTATAAGCGAGTAAGTGAACATTATGCCTATTGTCCATTGATATTTGCATTAAGCCAATGTGTTGCAGATGCATTTATTATATTTTATGTACAGAGGAAAAGATATACAGTAAAATAGTTCTTTCCTGTGCATCAGCTCTTCTGTCCAATTCTATTCCTCTTCCCATCCTTTACTTCTTGATTAGGCCTCTAACGCCTTATTCATTAGATAAAACGCAGAATACCTATTTGACTTGCTTCGGTGGTTCGTAACCTTCCTAGTGAAATCATCCTAAAGACTTTCTTTACAAATAAAAACTAAAGTAATGTCTATTTATTTGAATGTCACGTTCAAAGTTGCTAAGCACTTACTTTACCGTAGCCATGGTTTAGTAATTTGTTATCTCGGCCTTTGAGCTCAAATCCCTTAAAAGACAAATCTGTGAAGAGATTTGATAATTTAGTGTAAAAACTTTTACTCCAGTCGGTTGTTGATGCTAAAGATATTGTTCTAAGCGTATGTTCTTAGATTTAATTTTATACTGTCTTGTATATCGTCCTTGACGGATTAATTTGCGATATGATAAGCAATGATTACCATCGTTTTACAATTATTCGACAAAAAACGATTTCGTCGAAAACATTGACAAGGAGCATGTATTTTTTTTAAATTCTTACTACAAAAGTGTAAATGTAATTAAGTGATCTTAAAAATAAATAAATATACCTTCACGAACGTATGCTTGAGGGTAGAGGTAATTAGTGAGAAACATTTTCATGTTTCGAGATCCTGGCACGCGTTACTCGCTTCTTCATCCGTACGTAAGCATACATGCTCTTTAGTTATCCTTGTATTTCATTTCTTTAAAATATTTTATATGAATTAAAACAAAAAAAAAAACAAAAAATTCGCTATTAAATATTTGAGAAATACGCGTGTTGTTTGAATTAAAACTCAATATTGTGTATTAAAACATTATTTCGACAAGGTTCAAATGGTAGCAAAACGATAAGTAAAGGAGGTTGAGGTTACATGGATATGTTACTGGCTGGTGTTTTTGAAAAAGCATATTTTTCGAAGCTTGTCTTCGAGCATGGGCCGGCTTATTACGGGCGCGGAGCGACGCCATCTCCTTTCGCGGCGGTAAGGCGACACCGCGAGCCCGGCCGCGCGCCTCGCCAGTCGCACCACAGCACGCGTCGACTCGACATGTAAGTACGACCCTCTAACAGTGCCCCAGTGTTAGTGAAAACAGTTGTGTTTATTTTTTTTTAATCGAGGTGCATTAATCTTTTTCTCTTCAACCTTTTTTGATTTTTTTTTTAATTTATCAGGTAAGTACTTAACATTTAAGTGCCAGTATTTTTAGTTTAATTAACGAAGAATATAATTCATTTTCCAAAAAGTTTACATACACATCGAGTTTATTAAAACATCTGTTGAATTGTTTAATTATTGTAGTGTAATTATAATTTTTGTTTATCAAGTATTGTAGTATAAAAAATAAAATTGTTGGCTAAGCTTATTTTTGGTGCTCGAACATCTAGCCGACCTCGATACAATCGGGAACAGATCATATTTTGTAATCTCGGCTATTCTATTTTTGAATATCGCGGTGCTCGGTTACAGTTATACCGGCCAATGGGCGACGTTTAACGTCCAGTTTTCCCGCGATTTTGGCAGCACGCCAAACGTTAGCCAATGACGAGCGAGCGCGGGAAGCGGGGGCGACATGCGTACATCTGCCGCGGCTTTCAAACATGGATTTTTTTTCATACATTCAAAATAAACGTTTGAAATAATTCTAAGCCTCGTACCTTAGTTATACAATAAATTTATTTAATTTTGCTAAATCTCCTACATTATACTTATCTGGGATAATGAGTATTGGATCTTAGTGGTTACATTTAGGACAACCTATCGTCTTTCCCACCCTTGTACTTTATAAGGGGTCGCAAAAACAATGTGTGTAATTTCGGGAGTCACTTGTTGCTTCATCATGTCATCTGCCACGAAATCCGTCTATTTTTTTACTCTTTAGCTCATCTACTGTCATAATCCTCAATATTAATAATTATAAGTTTTCTCTTCTTACATGCCCATACCATGCAGGTTGGTATGGGCAATGTAAGACATTCTATATTTAATTTAAAGCATGGATATCTGGCCAATGCCATAAAAAAGCTTATAACAGCTAGCGTAGCTAAGCCTATATACTATTTATAGGTTCTTTTTCTGAGAAGATTACACTGTATTTATTTATCTGTGTCTCCTTTTCTTTTATAACTAACCCACATCCCAGCTCGGGTAAATAGGCTATAAAAATAATATATCGCCTCGATAACTGATACAAGAGGTTCTTTTTTTTGCATTTATTTTTATAATCAATGCAGTAGTTTTCCATTTTCAACAGTAACAATCAAATTTCTCTTTATAATATTTGTATTGATTTTGGGGAATAACTTAAGATATTTTTAATCAGTCTATCTACTCAAGTGAAGCTGGTATTCTTCTTCTTCTGCTCTGATTGATCGACACAGAGATCGGTTCTCCGCCGCCAGTGTACACAATATATGATTATTTGTAACTGGCAACCCGTCTCGGCTTCGCACAGATAGTAGAAAATATTCTATAATTTACATGCTCAACTATTCTCTACTAAAAATATGCATCTTTTACACATATAAATCTTCCCCTCAAATCATCCTATCTTTTGGTAAAACCGCGTTAAAATCCGGTATAAAGGTTGAAAGATTTAAACGAGAAGCGACTATCTAAAGATATATATGACAAAAAAACCATGGACCAGAAAGTTTATTAAAAAGCGGTAAAGTAATTTGACGCTCGTTGCGATGCAAATATTCTCGGAAGACGATATAATGAATTCTACTAGGAAACTTGTGATGGAAAGACGCACGGCGAGCACATTAATGTGATTACACATTACGAGAGGGCATTGCAAATGCGTTAGTCATTATAAACTCTATTTTATACAACCTTTGTTGTTGCCAAGATAAAGATGTGAGAAAATGTAACGTAAGATAGGTAAAGATAAAATTATTTATAGAAAAATAAAGACATATAATATAATAAAAATTTTGATACATGCATACTAATCAAACAGCAGGACTCGCGGTTGCAAAAATGTCGATAGTAATAATTTTGGGGGATGCTTGGGACTTTGGCGGACATTTTTGGGGTGGAGGGCTTGACCTTGAAGAGAGATAGAGATAGAGTGTAATGCAGGATAAAGAAAAATATTGAAGCGATAATTATTAAGTTCGCATTCAAATTTGTCACAAAAGAAACGTGATAGTTTTGTAATGAATCCCACAATGAATTGGGTATATATAGTACCTTATAGAGTTTTATATGTCAGAGACTGATCGTGACCTTTATCATTTTGCAATTTGACTAGGCATAGTGTAAACAGTCAGTAAATTGTTAATCGAACAAATCATAAATTTGATCATTTCTCGACTGTTTACAAATTAATGTTTACAAGTTAATGATGTGTTAGGTGACATTTATACTTCTGCCTTGCTCAAGACTGAGGCACCGCGGGCTCCCATCTCATTCGCCCTCTTCCTTTGAGTGTTTTTCTTCACAAAAGCCTTTTGTCTTCACAAGAGCTGGCAACGGATCTATAGACACTGTTTATACATTACACTACATGAGCTGTTTATTTCGCTTCCTAGTTTTGTAAAAAGACTAGTATTGACTACAGAATGTAATGCTTTTCGACAGTATGTATGTATTTATGTTGTTGTCTTGTTAAAACTTTCAATTATCTGATTTGGGTTGGATAGTTAAATTATTATTTTGATGAGTACAGATTATATTCTTTACTGTATTCATTAAAAATGAACACTAAAGATGGAATTTTTAATAGCTACCTAATACAGGTTTTCTGGATCTAGGATCTAAAATGAATAAAATAAAAATGCGGTCACGCCTGTAACCCAGAGGGGTAGGCAGAGATTATGGATTCTCTTTGGGTACGATCCTGGCACACCTCTCTCGCTTCATCTACATCCATACATCGACACATACATGCTCGTCGGTCACGGGTACTTCTTACATCGCCTTTCTTTAGTATGTCACTAATATGATCGATGTAAGTCTTCCAGGGACGTCCCCTACCGACACTACCACTTACTACGTGTAAGTGCTATCGAGCATTTTATTGAATTAGTCTTCACCACTATCCAATCATTAGAATTGTTTAATTATTCTACGACCAATTATTTAATCAATTATACATGTCCTTACTAATGTATTGTACATTAGTAAAATTATTTATTGTAGTATTTTATCACCCATTTATCAATCCATTGTACGGAAACCGTCGAAAGTGCAATACAATTTGCTAATGGAATTTTGGATTGTTAGGGATAATTATAAAATAAAACAATTATTTAGTTATTTAACTACACTGTATATTAAACAATTTTTTTACGTCCAATTAATATATTTGAAACTAAGAAAATATCAATTTAAAATTTACTGTTTTTGTAATAAGGGCAATATTAACGCTTAATCTATTTCTTTTCTAAAAACAAATGCCTGCCAAAACTCCTTCGTTTTTATATTTTTATGTATTGCTGCCAGTTTCTATATAGTAAAATATTGTTGCCAACGTTCGAAACATATGTTTTTAAAATACTTTGTGTGTGACTGTCAGAGGGCATTCTATACGTTTCATAGGAATGTCTGGCGGCGCGGTCACCACCTTTTGTACATTTTTGCGAAACATGACTCATAGCGGCATGCTTTTCTTTTGAATCACAACCCAATGCAGCCTCTTTGAGACCTGAGAAATTTACGAACTGTATATTCAATAACTTGTCGAAATTATCATAAACTTTTACTCAAGGTTATTTGATCTCAAATGTAATATTTACATATTTAAACAAGGTTGTGTGTTAGTACCATATAATGCAATTTTTTTAAAAAAATTACCTGTTTATATATTGGTAATTTTAGACCGTTCAATTTCTTGTTTATTGTAATAGATTAAAATTGACTAAATTAACCTATTAAAAATAATTCGAAAGACGCATTTAGCTTGGAAGAAGTTCAATTTTTAGTCTATACTGAAACTATTTCTAGTTTTTGTTCTAAGACAAAGATGGCGCATTATCGTTTAGGCGCGAACGCGAGAATTGTCATCCTTCTACAAAGATTAATTGTGGAATGCAGTGTATACAAAAGTATTATCGCTTATAATGAGCGTGTGTCTTATGCGTGTAAATCAGTTTATTTGCTTGACTGCACAATACATTATTCGTGTTCAAACATTCTGTATAATATAATATTGAGTGTAGCGCCGCAACCACCGCAAACGTATTCGCTTGCAGGTTGTTTTAGGTCGTAATTTCTCAATGAAGGAAGGTCAATAACATCGGCATCTTATTTAAGGAAACGTTTTTTTTTTATACTTGAACATAAACTTTGAAACAATGAAAAGTTCACAGGAGCTTTATTTAATGTACAATGGTTTTTAGTTTAATTTGTAACTATATTAAGTGGAAATTTAAGTAGTTTAATGTCAGTGTTTATTACTTTTTTACCTACATTTTAAATAATAAATCTTACCACTTTTAATCTAATTAAAGCTACACAGGCAACTTGTGCCGAATTCCTAACGGTAAATAAACTCGATGCACTTTATACTCTGTCTATCCCTAATCTCTCTGCTTTGTAATATTAATAATGATGGGTATATAAATTCAGGGGCACTTTTTTTATAAAACACGATTTAAATTATGAAATAATTTTAGTTTTAATATTTGCTTTTACAACAATCTTCGTAAAAAGCATCTGTAACTCTGATGGCCAGCCACGGATTAGCTTCCAGTGGCTGTAGGATCAATGCACTCTCGCCGCAAATAGCGAGATGCTGTTTAAATTTTCAAGTTGATTGCACCCCGTCCATAATGTTTTATGTCATCGTTACTTGGATTTTACATTATAAACATCATAATGTTTCGATGACAATTTTTGTTCGTGGTTCCAAGTAGTAATGTAGGTAATTTCTTATTTCCAGCAATGTTAAAAATGATTCAAATGTTAAGTTACTATGTTAGGCACTGGAAATAAATAATATTAGATTAGAAATAATTAAATAACATATGGTATGTATAAAAAAATTAAAATTCTCGGGCATTATGCATAATGACCGATTAATCACTTTAACCATGACATAAACAGACGTCTTAATATCTGATAATAAATAAGTATGTAGGATTATAATTACATAAAATAGACATGTCTTAGTACTCATTTAAAAGAACATAATATAATTAGTAAGTTATTTATATTTAAACGAAATATTCCCACATTCCTCCAGCCATATTTATTTCACCTGATAAAATATTTGCTTGACTTTATTCGCTAACGTGGCGTATTAGTAAATGATTGTTTCTTTACAGCGTTACGTCTAGGAAAGTGAAAAAACAAAGCCGCCGCCATGGACGCGATCAAGAAGAAGATGCAGGCGATGAAGCTGGAGAAGGACAACGCCCTGGACCGCGCAGCGATGTGCGAACAGCAGGCCAAGGACGCCAACCTTCGCGCCGAGAAGGTATGCACTGAACTATAATACAAACGTAGAAAGATGAAGTTAGCTTCCAACGTATACGCATGTATAATCAGGTGAAATTATCTCAGAACTTATCATGTGTATAACGCGCCGTTTTAGCGGTACGTGGTGAAGTTAGCTCCGAACGAAAGCGCAAGTAGGTCGTGTAAAATTAATGGCACAGTGTGAAATTAGATATGAATGTTTGTGCATTTATAATTCGGGCCTTATTAATTGGACAGGCATGAGGTATTGGTTAAATAAAAGTGCAGTAGGTAACCTACCTTTATACTTATGATAGTAGTAGATTGAATATGTAGATATGACATTTGTATGACGCAATCAAATGCTTAAATTAATATGAGACCGGATTAATGATAAGCTATGATAAGGTAGCAGTTGAATTTTAAATTTTAAAATCTGATATTAATCTATACTAATGTTATAAAGAGTATATTTATTAATTATAACAATAAAAAAGAAAAAATAATTTTATGTTTACAAAGAGAAACACACAAAACACTAAAGGATAGGAAAATTATACACACTGCCTATACGGTTTATCAATTGGCGGTCTTACTGCTAAAAGCACTCTGTTCCAGACAACCAAAGAGGTTGTGCTTAATAAATACAGATTAATAATCTACTTCAAATATATGACAATAAAATCCAGAACGTGGCGGCTTGATAGGTTCTCCTCAGGGCTACGGGATTGTCCTTTATAATAACTAAACATATATTTGTATAGGTTTGTATGTTAAAATGTTGCGGAACAAGTTCGATTGCTCGGTCTCGCTGTGGTCTAGAAACTTATTTTGCATTCCATTTGCGTTCCGTGTTTATATCCCGGACCTTGGATGAATGTTTTTTATTGTAGCTATTAGAGACATAGTTATCTTTATTAAGATGAGAAAGTCATTAGACATGTCTAATGGCTTTCTCATCTTAATAGCGAAAAAATAACGTATTTCTAATGATAAATTCATGAATTTATCGTTAGGAATACGCTATTTTTTATATCAAAACTCTAATGAATAAATAAATCCGAATAACAATAAAAACTAACTCTATGTAGAGAGCTTTGCGTTGTCATGTAAGAAAGTGTTTTTTTTTTTAGTATTTAATGTTAAAATGACATCTAGCGTCATTTCAAAGATATTTTACATGTGTTAGTAACATTTTATGTTGTTTCAAGTCATAACTTTCTCATGATAACGTCGGCTAAGAGATGGCGCTGTATAAATAGTTTAATTTATTCCTTAAAATTATTTTATTAGAGATATGTCACCTATATTATAAATTTAAAAGTAAAAACCGTAACTACGAAATTTTATTCAAATCGTTAGAGCCGTTTCATATCTCATATCTCACGCCTGTATTCCCCGAAGGGGTAGGCAGAGGTGCAACTAGTGCACCCACATTTCGCCATATG
>JAABKM020000013.1:1235180-1256694 GCA_016277805.2 Papilio aristodemus | reverse complement strand
TTAATAAAAATGTAGTACAGCCATGAAAAAATTGTTTTATGATTTAATTTGCACCTGTTTTTCAAATATTTTTTTTTACTAGATAAATGATTACTTAAATATTTTAAAAATTGTTCTTATAAATATTCCGTGTCCTAATGTAATTTTTTTTTCTATTTAAATCTGTTGTTAATTTATCAAAGAATTATTTTGATTCCATTTAACGAAAACGAAATTAATTTCTAAAACTTCAATACAAAAAAAATAGTATAAATATTTTAAAGAAAGTTAATGAAAGAGTTTCATTTAAATGCTTTTCATTGGCGTTTCAGTAGAAATTGATTGTCATCTTTTGTTTTCTAGCAAAATTGTGGAACTTGAAGAAGAGCTCCGTGTTGTTGGTAACAACCTGAAGTCCCTGGAAGTGTCCGAGGAGAAGGTATGCATACATATTTGTATTGTTTAAGAACTAGATTCAGAAATTATAAAGCCCTTACATTTTTGACAGCAAAAGAAAAAAATATCTGTGAATGATGCACCAACCATTTTGATGAGTACTCTATAACTAGATGAATAGAACCCTAGTATGGTTGATCACACAGCAAGTGTCAGCCTTGATATAAATGTTGTGAATGACGATGTTTAGAGTTAATAATGTTACATTCCACGCAGGCCAATCAACGTGAGGAGGAGTACAAAAACCAAATCAAAACCCTCACCACCCGCCTAAAGGAGGTGTGAAAGCGAGCGAGATCGGTTTATTAGCGAGTGTTTCTCTATGCTTGCCTAACTGCATTCACCGCACACCACTAGCGTAGTCTATGCCCGATTTACTGCGATTTAGTAAAACCGGCATAACACGTAGTGCAGGCAGTTTTTTTTACTCCATTCCGATACTCCTCCTTTCTTTTTATTAATAGATGTTGTGTTTCCTTTATTAACAGTTGTTGTTTTAGTTTTTAGCATATTAATCGTCGTTTATCCTAACTTTATGGTATCTGTCAGTGTTGCTAGCGCAAAAAATGTGCAGCAACAATGTATGATACAGCATGGAGTTTTTGTTATCGTTGTTTTGTTTAAATTAGTAAACATATAATAATCGCAGGCGACGCAAAGAGAAGAAACGTACGAAGGTCAAGTTAAAATCCTCAGTGCACAGCTGAAAGAGGTAAAGTGGAAGACGGATGAAGTAGATAGATTTGGTTTTGGTCGTTGCCCGTGCTCTTGTTGCCATTGCATTGGAGGACGTTGGCCCTCGCGCCATCGCTACCGTAAACTTTTGGTCTCAAGTAATTCGCTTTCATATTTGTCTAGTTAGTGAAGGGCTATAGGTTGGTGGTAGGTTCGTGTAGACGTCTGCCTGTCAGCGGTTGGTGCTTCAACTATATATATTTAAAATATCTTTTTTCTCTGTTTCTTATGTGTATTAATTATTCCTTTATATATCTATTATTTATGTATTATGTGGAGCCGTGTTGTGATCGTACGCTTTGAGGAATGTGATGTTATTGTTTATATGACTATTGTAAGACCTCATGCTATTAGTGAGCGTACCATCACGAGACGGTAAGCATGGCGGTGGCCCCCTGTAATGAGTCTGTGTGGCCAGGCGATGGCGTCGCGGGAACACGTCGAGGATAAGATTCACAGCCTCTCGCAGAAACTCACGCAAGTAAGTTACGCTCGGCCGCTCGACGCTCGGGACTTTGGTCGCCATCTGGTTTTAAAACGTAATCAGTTTTGGCACTGTTTTATATAAAAAATGACAGATACAGATAAAATATAAGATAAATGTATCTAGTCGATTTTACGTTGAAATTATAAGTAAATACAGAAATATTCTTATTAAATTATAATTGAGTTAAAATAGGAATACAAAAGTATTGGCAATTAAATAACAATGAAACAACAAAGTTATAAATTACTATGTTTGAAGCACTGGTAACATGATTGGTTTAAGAAATGTTAATTAATAAACTATTTCCAAAGCACAAGTCCTTGAAACTGTTTCTTTTAACTACTTAAATTTAAACATTTGGCAACCAAAGTTCCCTTACTTTTGTATATGACGACATTCAAACAAGTCAGGGTTTGGTATTCCACATATGTAAGATGGGTTATCGGTATATGGTACACGCTATATATTGTTTATTTAATGTCCCTAGTGATGCAACCAACACAGTATTTAGCTGCTTTCGGCAAAGGTAAATTGCATGGGATTCTGTGTCGCTTTAGCTTTTATTAACTTTTGTGTTTTGTGTATATTATAACTTTTTACGGAAATTTTACATTTTTTACATTTACATTCGAAATTATATTAATTGAATTAAATAAAAAAATAATAAAAGATATTTCATGTCTTACAAAATTTTTACAAGTTAAATATAGAAATCAAAATTAAAACTACGACTTGCATGGTTAAAATATAAAAAAAATAGTCTATTCTTTGTTACGATTTTTCTAATTTTCTAACTCTTAATTTTGTTTTTCAATATTTTAAAATACTAAATCACAGATAAAAATTTGTTCAAAGAATAGGCTGTTTTATTTTTAACAGATACATTAATATCTTTTTAAAACATTTCCAGGCTGAAGCGCGCGCCGAATTTGCCGAGCGCTCCGTTCAGAAACTCCAAAAGGAGGTCGACAGGCTTGAAGGTAACGATATTTTGTCTTACAGATATTTAAAAACCTATTTATTTATGATTTTCTTTTACGAAGGAATGAACCTTATTCAGTTTATAGTCTACTATTAAATATATGAGTAATTTGAATTCACTTTAAATTTTCAATTAGCTGGAAGTTAAAGCGTATGGAGTAATAATAATTTGTGATGCTAGTTTTCAAGGTTCAGCGGATTGTTGTTTATAATCCGGTACGGGAATAGCTAAGTAGTCTCTGAAGTCAAGTTGCGACAGAGTTTGAAATAACCGAAGCTTTTGTACACAAGCGCAAACTCACCGAATGCTCAAGGACCCGTACCATCTTGGGTCAGACTTGATAATTAGAGCTTCATCTCTACATTGTGCTATAAATTCTTGCTTAAATTTTTAGTTGTTGATTTTTTTATAATAATGCACATTATTGAATTATTTGTGATAGCTTTATTGTTGGGTAGTTTACAAATCTAAATGTTAATTAAAGTAATGAGCTTGTCCTCCTTGAAAAAAAATCACAAAGATTTTTAAAAGGAGGATTTGACCTCAATTGGTGTAAATTAGATTTTTTTTTAGCATTTCATCCAAATAAATCCAGTTATGTGCATATCTCGTATAAGCATGACATTTAAGTGTTTTAGATTGCTCGGATATTTGATATTTTTGTTGTCTGCATGGTTTTTTTCTCCCGATGTTGTTTTTTAATTTATTTTTTGCCTGTGCTCTATTGCAAATAGCGTGGTATGGTCACTTGACAACCGACATTTTTAATGACTTTTTTTATCAGATTTTTTTAAAAATAATTTTGTATATTAAAGTAAACTATACTTTAATAAAGAAGTTGTAGTGTCATCAAATTACTGTATAATTAATAATATTAGGATCTTAATATTGCGGGTAATTAAATATTTGATATTGGTTGTCGATGTTTGACCGCGCTGTTTGTACGGAATGTGTTGTGTGCTACTGACCGTGGCCGCGTCTGACCTTGCAGACGACCTGGTGACCGAGCGCGAAAAGAGCAAACTCCTGCAAGAGGAGATGGAGGCCACGCTCCACGACATCCAGAACATGTGAACACCGCCCCCCCACCTTCCTCCGCTCCCACGCTCGAATCATCGACCCCCCCCCCCAATTTCAACTGCATCCACATCTCTCGCCGTCTCACTTTACAACTTTAACGTTGAGAGTACATTAAACTGTTCTTAATACTTTGGACTTGAACTTCAAATGGAGTTTTCGTTTCTCAATAAATTTCAGTGTCGTATTTTGAATGCGGGTGGTGATTCGAGCGAGCGAATAGATGTTTCTAGGTTTAGAGTAATTGCCAGCCGCTTTTTTTTAACGTCAAGGAGTGATCGCTACGACTACACTGCCAAGTGCAAGTTTTTTTTTTATTTTGAACGCAGATAATTAATATTTATGAGATATAAGTAGTATATTGCTATTTGTACTATTCTATGAATTATTTAAACATTTTGACGGTTGAAGGCAATTTTGAAATTCCACAACATTCCAATACGTGGACCAATATTAATTTTATTTTTACTTATTTATGTCGTACGCTACGTTAGAACTTATGGCTCAGTATTTGTATATCAATTTGTGTCTTTATATTTTTTTTTGGTATTTTTAAAGTTATTAAAATTCACTAAAACGTATGCACTGTTTGCAATTTACTATGAATTCTTATATTTACTTGTATAATGTAAGAGATTAGATATTTTTTATTTAATTGAGTGACGGCAACGCCTATTTCTATTTGTAAGATAAATGCTATGAATTTCGATATTCCATTTCCGAGTATGATTCCTTTACTTGTGTCATAATTTGAGTTCTGTTATTTATTTAATATAAACGTTAGACGAAACATTACACTTAATTTAAGAGCTCATATACAGTTTGAGCGCTGGCAATAATTCTCCCTCGAGTAACACTAGGGTTGTAACAATATCGATATTTATTCCGATGTAACAGAATTCGATGTGATTCGAAATCGTTATTTCCATGCCAACATTGTAGTCAATTACAAACAGCATTGCGATATAACGCGAATAAATCTCTATATACCAATAACATCTGGAAGAGATAGTTTTCATCAAATCTGATGTGAATATCGAATATTATCGATAGTTGCCATCCCTTTTGCGACCTCATAGAATTCGATGGAACGGACAAACTCCGTGTGCTATAAACTGACATATTACTATAACACAAACTTCGATCAATCGTGAATCCGTCTTAAAATGTTATCCCTAGATAAGTTCGTGAAGAAAATAAATTAATGATTTTAAGAATATTCTAACACAAGTGTTTATAAATATATAATATTATTATTTTTCGTTTGTTGTCTTTTTTTACTAATCCGCGTGTACCCTTTGTTGTTGTGTGACGTTACTAACGTGTCGATTCCATCAGCTGTATCAGTGTTCATGGCACTTGTCCTAATCGACCAACTTAAATAACAATTAAAACAAAAAGTAAATGATGATCAAGAATTTTTGTCAATAACTATGACACGAAACGTGAAGGAATGGAAAAGTCTATGTGATTAAATGTACCTCTGTAAAGTAACTTTTACTAGACCATATAATTAGTAAAGCAGACTGCCAGTGATAACGCATGCTGTCCGAGAGAAATAGTCAAATTTAAATGTCCCCCGAGGCATGCGAAGAATGCTATTCCGAAATCCTGCGACATTAACTGAGCGACGAGCTCACCGACGATGACTGCTCTAGATGACCTGATCAACGAGATCGAGAAGTACAACGACATCGGAGATAACATTGATGATGCGGTGGTGGAACTGATACCTGGAGTGCAAGCGACACAGAGGCAGCTGGAGAACGCGGTGAAGAACCGCGCACAGCAACAGGAGGCCGCTAGGAGAGAGAAAGAGAGAATGGAGGAAGCGGCGAGACGGGAGAAAGAGAGGCAGGAGGAGGAGGCGAGGAGAGAAAGACAACGGCAGGAGGAAGAGGCTCGCAGACCTCCGCCTCCACCCGAAGCTGCCCCCGCCGAAACTACACAGTCATAAACTTCCGGCCATAAAAAACTTTCTTGTCCATTATTTAAACCAACATATTATTTGAGTGAATTTATATGGTCTTTGAAACCTTGTAAATAAAGAATAAAAACATTTTGCAGACATTTTGACTATGGTCAAACGATTGTTTAATGAACTCAGCACGGAAGTCAAAGACGCAATTAGATAAACAAAAATATTCGTCACTACACTGGACCTAAACTTAGACTAACCTCTACACTAGTTGCATTAAAACTTCTTTACATTATCCATTAACTAGCTTTTCTATATTCACGACATTCATAAACATGAAATGAAGGCTTCCTTACAATTTGCATGAATGCGTTGTGAAGTGCCTTTCAACGTTTTGAGCGAAAGCTCCGGCTTGGTTTAGTTGAGAGCGACGCATGGCTTCGGATTGACGACGAGCGCGACATGTAAGCAAACATTATATTACTTCTACACGCTCTCTCGCATTATGTTGCCACTAATTCGCTTAAAACTTGACTTATAGAGCGCGCGGGTTCTCCCCGTTAATTGGGAACGTTAACGATGTACTCTGGCAATTTATTAAAAAACTTGGTTCATATTACATACTCGATAAGCATTTATAAATACATCATGTGCATGAAATATTTCGAGAATTAACCATCTGTATTGCCAGTAAGTACACGTTACAAATCCGCGAGTTAGGATTGTTATTGAAATAGATGCTGGGGTATAATCTGTGGGTAAAAAATCTAATGCGAACGTATATACAGACGAGCTCGTCGCCGAGAAGGAGAAGTACAAGGACATCGGAGACGACCTCGACACCGCCTTCGTCGAGCTCATCCTCAAGGAATAAGCAGTACACTCCAGCACGCCCTGGCAACACCATCCGCCCGCGATTCACACAATATCTGTATAGACGTATATTACTTTATATTTTATAAATTAAAGTACAATCCATAGTTTTTATGGCGGTATTTATTTTCGAATTATCATAATAAATAATTTATTATATTTATTTATTGTTTTTGTTCACTTATCCTCAAAATCAGTTTCTCGAATATTCCAAAAAGATGGGCACATGCTTTATCTGCTTCTTTTTAAAATATGTTTATTACAAACTTACATCCAAAAGCACTTTATTTAGTCTTGTGTTCTTCATAAAAGAGTTAAATAACTTACAAAAAGAAATGAATAACTCGAATATCTGATAAGGTTATGGTACGGTTTTTTTTTAATTTGGAGCTTGCATTTTATTTATTTAGTTATTGGTGAGTATTATAATATAGTTTCTTTTATAATGTAGTTTGTAGTGCACGTTAGCTTCTTATAGTAATTCTAGCATGACCTTGGGACATTTAAAATTTAGAAGCTATTTTATTCAGTAAGATGCTTTTATTTTATTTTAAAATTATATTTAAATATGCGATAGAATAATCAGATATTAACCATTGTTCGATTCTAAATAACTTTTTTAAATTCTTTAACATACGTAAATTCCAGTTGTTTCTATTTTGTTACTAACTTGTATAAATTCTTACTAATAACAGACGAGGTCGTGGAAGAACGTAGTAAATATAAAGCAATAGCGGAAGAAGTAGATCAGACGTTTGCGGATCTCTCCGGCTACTAGACAGACGGGCGCCATCTTGTGTGAGTCGACGGGTATCTTCGCGCCATTAGAAAAGTATGCGTTGCTTGATTTTTGCATATTGCACTGTGCACTTAATGCAAATAAGTTTGGAACTGTCGGTGCCTTCTAACTTTGGCGTGTTATGTGATAAAATGGTAATTTCTTATTCGGCTCACTACTATTAATGAAATGGATGAAATCAATAGAAATATTTTGTAATGGCATTTATTGCAAGCGCTTTTCACTGATATTTTAACTACTAGGTATCTTATTGTTCTATTACCAAGGTTTGTGTTTACATTCATTCTAGTTAAATAGACCAAACTTTTAGTAGAAATTGAATTACAGTTTTAAAAGAACATGAATTTTTTTGCGTAGTATTTTCAATAAAATAATGATGAACATAATATTGTCTTGAACTGTAAATACGTTAAAAATGATCAATTATGTAATTTGGTACGATATTAGAATCGATAAGTGTGAAGACATTGTTATGAGTACAAATTTTATCTGACGGAAACTTGTAACATGAATTTGTAAATTTATTTCAACGATTTGTTAAACTGTATTAAATTCAATGCTTTCAATTTTAAATCAATTGGAAATATGTTTTGTGTAATGCTCAATGGTAGTTTGCTCTGTAATATTTTAAGTACCTACATGACAACTCTTAGAACCCTTACACACTGAGCGGAAGCGGAAAACAACAGTACTGTGGATAAATTGAATCTATACAGTAATCGTGCAGCAACCGCGCTGCGAGCTATATTGTCAGTTTGACATACACAAAAATATAATATTAAAAGGCAGAAATTGTTTTGGCACCAGCACAAGCATTAGACAAGCACAAGCAGTAGACTTAATGTCCCAGTTGAGACATAATGTTTAATTACGTGAATTAAATGTACGGTAATGAATAAAACGCTGGGTCAAAAATTAAAACTAACTACTCTACTCACTGGGGATTTTGTCAGCCTATAACATACAGTGTAAAATATTGCAAACGTAACTGACCGCATCAGCTCAGTGTATTGTTAATTTTCGTTGTATAGTGCGTGAGATATTGACATTTATGTTGCTTAAATAAATAATATCTCTATTTAATATTATTTGTAATACATTCCAAGAAATATAATGCTTTATAACTACCATTGCTTGATTATAAATGTTTGACATGTGCTGTATTTTAAATGTCATATCCAATTATTGTGGGTAGTTTGTGTTTTTATCACTGCCGGTGTTGGTCTAAACGATTCAGATATAATTAAATTTTCATATTAGTATTATCGGAAAGCTTTTTATATTTTAGTTAATCTTATAAGGCAATAGTGGTATAGAATTAAGGGTTTTGTATATCCTGTTTTAAAGTATTTAAACTATTTTCTATGACTATACTATTATTAGGACACGAGAAATCGACGTCATGAAAGCGTTTGAAAATATACAAAGCAAAAAAAAAAACAGACTCAAAGAAACATTCAACCAACAACAGTAATAAATGTTTTCATTGAATTGATGTCAACAGTTATAACTCTGCTGTTATATAAACAGTTCTTCCTAGTTGTACAAGTTTGTAAATGAGTTTAAAAAAAAAACTTAACATGACACCATTTTCTCGTGTAGCTATAAGTTTGTATAATTAGAGTTAGTGGACCCGTTACATTAACAAATCCATTTGATATTTTGCTTCAATAAAACTGTTGTAGCTTTTTTATTCAACAAAGTGCGTCACAGCTTCGAGCGACTGTTCCAACTTCATGAAATATACATTTATAAAAAAGAAACGTGGAATTTTATTATTAACATTGTTCACCAGAGTCTAACTACATCTACCCACCTTACTAGAATTTACGAGAGGAAGAAAAAAATAATTAGGAGAGGAGTTACGCTAGAATTCGAAACTCTATTACAAATTATTGTTACTGCTCAGTGTTGCCAGTGGAAAAAACAATTCAATATTCTCATATGGTAAATGTCCTCGTAGTTGTTGAAATAGTTGGCAATAAATTCCGGAGGCGACAGACCTCGACTGCCTGACAGTAGTGTACTGGACCAATTAGTTGATGGAGAAAAAATATATTTCTATAGTTCTGGCTATCGAATTAAAATAAAAAAAGTTTTGTAGAAAAAGACGCTTTATCCAAAGATCGAAAAGATCAAAGTATTTTTACATCCACGCAAGCTTTTCTATATTTTTTTATTTGATTTTACACTAAAATTATCCGAGGTTTTATCCACCGCAAAACATTAGATTTCACTTACTTACCTAACAAATGTTCTTTTTAATTGGAAATACGACACCACACTATCCGCAGATCTAGAGGAAAAAGCCCAAAGCAATCAATTTAATCATTCCGTCCCATTTAAAAGTAGACTTGGAAAATTGTCAATCTCATAAAATATGACAATCCTGGGTCCACTATTTACCTAGAACCACGAAAATTAAAATTCAATTATAACCGACTTGACCGATGAAATCAAGACTTATAGTAGAGAGGCGTGAAGTAGAAGTCTTGTACGTTTGTCTCTTGAATGAGGTACTGGAGTTATAATTTTCTGTTCTCTTTGAAATGTCCAAGATTTGATGCAAGATTGGGTAAAAAGGAATTTATCATTTAATTGTTTATTCCATTCTCTGTCTTTTTAAGCCAACTGCCTCGGTGGCTCATTGGTGTCACGTATTACGTATACGGTACCGCTGCAACGCTGGGGTCCCGGGTTCGATTCTGGGTCGGGAAAAATGATATTGGGTTTTTTCAACTTGATATCAGCCCGGAGTTTGGAATTTGTGCCCGATATGGCGATAGGCTCGCTCCCTATCACATTATGGGACGGAAAAACATATGGCGAAATGTGGGTGCACTAGTTGCACCTCTGCCTACCCCTTCGGGAATACAGGCGTGAGATATGTTTTTTTTTTCATCTGAAGCCCATAAGCTCGTTGCGTTGGAATTCCTGAAAACCTTTAAAACTACGTTATTATTGTTAGTACTTATATAATTTTTTACAGTTGAGTAGTCATACGAAGACAAGGATGAAACATTATTCCTTACTAATTATGGGTTAATGTGACGTGAATACATGAATACCTCGTTTGCATTCTTTATTTGGAATCAGCCGTTGAGAAAAATGTTCGTTTCTATAGATTTTGATCCACTGGAACTAAATATAGTTTTCGGTCATTGCCACATGCAGTTTTATAAAAAAAATGTGTTTTTCTTTACATTTAGGTGCGATGAGAAAAATATCTTTCTGTTTGTTACTTGATACTAAATATAGACGAATTTTGCAGTACAAAAATTAAATTAATTTAATTTAAACTTTTCAGTATATTAGGTTAATGTTTAGAAGAATTGCAATAGTTTAAGTTTTAATTACCTATTTACAAATAGATATTCTATATAGCTTCTGTTCATAGATTCTTCATAATTTGGTCTTATATTAGGTTATGTTTGTTGAGTACTCAAGCTGGAGTACAAATGCAATGCTTGGCTGGTGGTTGTTTAATTTATCGATTTTGATTTATCGATTAGCCTCATCTTAGATCATTCATGTAATCTGCTAAAATAGTGGCGTGTGCGCGCGTGCGAGCGTGACAACTGGAGTTCTTGACGCCCGTCGCAGCAGATTCGAGTCCTGGATTTTTGGCACCGAAAATAGGCTGGCGGCGTGCGAGGCGACCGCGAGCGCGCGCAGTGCGTGTCGCTCCGCCGTGTGAACAGCTCGTGAGGTGAGTCCCGTCAACCCGCAGCCCGTCTCCACCCTGGATACTTGCATCGGATAACCTCAACACTTCCCTCCGTCAGCAAAGTGACACTTGTGAGTGCAATATCCAAGTTGGACGCGTGTTGCGGTGTTTCATATTTACAAGTGTGGGCATATTTGTGCTAAAGAATAATTAAGTGAAAAAGTTCAGGTGCTAAGTTTTCCTATGATGTGACTCGAATTTCAGCGCGCGCGCGACCTCGCTGAAAATAGTGTTGCCCGCCCGCGCCTATCCTCCGCGCCCCGCGCCCTGCGCGCCTTGCCATGTAACCTATTTGCGGCATGTCCGAACATTCGTTTTTATTTAACGGCGTTAAGAAATCACGAATTTATTTAGAACACTGGCAAATATAACATAAAATGGATCCGTTTACGATATTTTCGCACCAGTTAAAACTCTGCCGACGTCATCAGCTCAGATAATGTAACGCATACCAAACATAGATCGAGTCGGACTTAAATATTTCTTACATCATCATAATAATTAACATACTCTCATAATATCACTTTCAAATTAACGAATGAACTGTACATTTATTTTATTAATTTGAAATGCGAATTTTTAAAATAATTGTTACAATTTTCTGTTGTATTCTTTACCATGAGAAAAGAAATATTGTATAAAGATAAAATAAATAATATGTGTGTAATTATATTTGCAAAAATATTTTTTGTTTTTATTAAATAATTTCATGTTTCATAAATATTTTAATATTTTTTATAATTTTAATGAAAAACAAAAACACAATTATGTCGCTTAAGTTTATAATTTATCTATTTTAAGTGTGATGATATAAATATAAAAGGTATAATGTAACAAAGGTTTTAAATTACAAATTCAGCCTTTTAGAAATCAAATTTGGACGTATTCATGTAAATTTGATTGGTAGTAAGCGTTCAATTTTTAAATTGCTAAATTTGATGTGCAGTTCCATAGTTCGAAATGCAGTTGTCTGAATTCGATTTACGAACTGCTAAAATAGAAAAATTAAAATAAAATACGACGTTTAAAAAAAGCTATTTAACATATAATGTGTTAGTTTTATCGTTTGAAGTATATCGTAGAAAGTTTTATTGAATTTTTCAAGGTTTTATTTGAAGGAAGTGTGCCCATAGGCCAAGCTCTTCATTGATATTGTAATTACAGTTGACCTTGAAATTCAGAATCCAATGTGTTTGTTGCCATCACTCCGAAATATAGGATACTTTTCAGCGAACCAGTTCAGATACAGCTGAGACTTAAAGTTATATCAATAAATTATTTCATAAATAAAAAAGAGCTAGGCTCGCCAGCATCTTTGACATCGGAATGTCAAATACCTCTATCTCCTCTGCGACAGTGAATGCTGAAATTTTCGAAACAAAAATATTAAATAAACGCGATATAATTCGTAAAATTATTCAATTATATTAATTAATTTAATGAACAGTGACAGAAAATAATAACTCGAATTACCCATCGCGTATTTTAAGATTTTAAAGCAATATTATAATTTTTGTTCTGGCAACACATAAATGTCTGGATTTTGTCAGCAATTTAGTGTAACCCACTCTGACAGCAGGTGACTGAATACTGGTCGGAAATATTTTGGCTCCGTGTCAAATATCTATCGCAAACTAACTATTTAGATTCAGGACGGTAGTAGAAAGCTAACAGATAATAAAATGCATTTTAATATTATATTTAAAAACATATTAATATTCAATTCGGTTACAGATACAATAAAAGAAGATAAATAAAGTAGAACAATAAATTTTCTTTAAAAAACAAAAACAGAGAAATTATCTGTATAAAAGTAAGAAATATTGTAATATAATAAGTCCGAATTAAATAATTTACAAGGAATTAAATAAATCTCAAACATTGTTTTGCATATTAAGAACAAAAAATAAGGTATTTTGTATCAAATTTATCAGTACAACGGTTTCATTTTCCATGAGCAGCTGTTAGGTTAGTTTTGGGCGGGAGCGTGTTTATTTCTGTGAACGTTATAGGCAACGTTTGAGAACTGGCCAGAAATACCAACGCGTCATGTCTTGTGGCATTTATTTTTGCAATCGCTTCTCCCTCGTTAATATACGCCAGACTGAAATTTTTTATTTTATTTAAACCATTATAACCTTTAAAATTTTAGGTTCGTGCCAAAAAAATACATTAACGTTTTTAAATAATGTACTTGTGTTGTTACTAACTATATTATCTTTCTATACTTACGAAGATGTCTATGGATGGTAATATATCAAATTAAATAAAACAACACGCTTTTAATTAATGAAAGTATGAATTGCAGCGCTCTTAACGTTTTATACATATGAGTCGAAGGCACAAGTCCCAAAGAAACCTACAAAGGTTAGGTTGCTTTGTTTTTTTTATAGGGATGTTGCCTTCACATAAACAAAAGAAACGCAATGTCAGGTCGTGGTACTTCCCTGAGACGATCGATCAGTGATATCGGTTGGATATACAAGCCAGACTTTATGTTTTTTTTACTTATGATCGCAAACTTGGACGTTTTTTTTTTAAATATAAAATTAAGTTTGCTTTAATGCGTGACAAACGTAGATTCCCTTTAAAGGATTTGCTTATATCATTTAACGTAGAAGACTCGTAATAATTCAATTTAATAAAAGTACGGTATTTATATTATGTTATAATTAATGCTTAAAATGGAATCAATCTTGAGCTACAATTAATTGTGACTTGTAACATGATTGTTAAAAAACGTGTCTACTGTATGATGGTGGGACCGACTTTTGTAGTAATGAGGAATCCTACGTCCAGCAGTGGACGACTATAGTTTAAAGAAAGAGATAGAAAAAATCTAGGATATATTCAGGTGTTTCCAATATAAAATAACAAACTTCACCTTTCGATCGTAAAGTGAAATATTGCCTCGCTGTATATAGGACGGAGCAAATCGGGTCGCAAGATATAAAGTCTTTTATATAGGTTACAAACGTTTAATACCGCGAGTATTAACCCATCGCCGGTTAATTCAGCCCTGCGTCCGCTGGCTACGCGCCAAGTGTAATATGAATTGTGCTGTAAAACAACTCACAAAAAGTTATTTTTAAACGGTTTTATAAACAAATGACTGCATGTTATTTAAAAATGTAAAATGTAATTAAATTGAATTAGATCTTTACGGCATCGAAAGGTTGTGTATTTTATCAGTTTGTAATTGGACTGGGTACATTATAAACAATTAGCAAATTTTGTACGAAACAAAACTCTCTATTACCAAATCTATTTTGATATCTAATTTTTCGATGTCGTCTACCTCGATATCTTTTTGAAATGTCAATGTTTTATAAATAACTATCTATCATGTATGACGTACTTAACCTATTCTATCTGTTTCGACTGATGAACTAGAAATTGGGATCGAGACAATGTTCACAATTCCAAATTATAAAAGTTTTCTTTTAAAACGTATCTGTTTTTTTTATTATTATTTTTATTGTTGTTCGTAGGCCAGTAGCTGGCGTATTTTTTCAACCGGAACGTAAAGACAAAAAAAAGCCGCCGCCATGGACGCGATCAAGAAGAAGATGCAGGCGATGAAGCTGGAGAAGGACAATGCCATGGACAAGGCAGACACCTGCGAACAGCAGGCCAGGGATGCCAACCTCCGCGCGGAAAAGGTGACGTCACATTCATTGACGCTATACACATAAAGCGTCCCATGATGTGATAGGGGGTGGATAGATTTATAATTTAATTATTTATTGTCATTGACCATATGCACATCTATTTTCAATGTTTTATCGTCAACTATATTTACAATTTTCTCGAAGTTCTCTAACATCCAAATTACTTAATTGAAAATAATAATTGATAATCCTGTAGGTGAACGAGGAAGTCCGTGAGCTCCAGAAGAAACTCGCTCAAGTCGAGGAAGATCTGATCTTGAACAAGAACAAGCTGGAACAGGCTAACAAGGACCTGGAAGAGAAAGAGAAGCAGTTGGCCGCCACCGAGGCGGAGGTCGCGTCGCTCAACAGGAAGGTCCAGCAGATTGAGGAGGACCTGGAGAAGTCCGAGGAACGTTCCGGCACCGCGCAGCAGAAGCTGCTCGAAGCGCAGCAGGCTGCTGACGAGAACAACCGGTAACAGCTCTTCTGTTATCTTCTCTTTTGTCTTTTATTGTATTGATAGAATTACAAGATAAATCAAGAATAATATCTAATAATATCTATCTGTATAATTTTAGACTTTTAATACTAGTGAATTTGTTACATTTGTACAGTACACGCGTCCACTAGTAGACACAATTTTAAATCAAAATTTTTGGGATTCGCATAATCATCACCGAAACAGTATATAGTCAGTATTAGTATACAAGATTGTAGTTGTTGACCATTTGAACGTTTGGTTGCAGTATGTGCAAGGTGTTGGAGAACAGGGCGCAGCAGGATGAGGAGCGCATGGACCAGCTCACCAACCAGCTCAAGGAGGCCCGTCTCCTCGCTGAGGACGCCGACGGCAAGTCCGATGAGGTGGATATCATTTTAATATTGTCACACCTGTGCTCCCCGAATGAGTAGGCAGAGAGTTACTAAACCCTTTATTTATTGATAAAGCCAAAATCACTTTGCCCGATCCGGGATTCCTTAAATTCTTTAAAACCTTTTTCAGTTTTCAAACTCAACATTAAATTAACTAAAATACATGATATTTGCTTATTACTTTTATCGTAAAGTATTCTTAAAGTTCATCCAATTACCGTATTTATGATTTAAAATTATTTCCTTTTTCAATTAGGGCTAAACATTGTTATTATTTTTGTAAGGTGTCACGCAAGCTGGCGTTCGTTGAAGACGAGCTGGAGGTAGCTGAGGACCGAGTCAAGTCTGGAGACGCCAAGATCTCAGAGCTTGAGGAGGAATTAAAGGTTCGTGATAAATAAATAATAAAGTTCAAAAATGAAGAAGAAAAATGAGCCAGAGAAAATCAGTAAAATTTTTGGAATGTAATTTGTTAACTTTACTGAATCGCCTAAAGAATTATCAAAGCCGTTATAAATTTCTGTATCTTCTATATAGTCTGTAATGTAAATTCTTATCACACTTCTTATAACTTGCACACATCAAAATGTAAGACAGAGGCAACAAGAGTTCCGATTACATTAATTGTATCGCGCAGGTCGTAGGTAACTCCCTTAAGTCACTGGAAGTATCAGAAGAGAAGGCGAATCAGCGCGTAGAAGAATTCAAGAAGCAGCTGAAGACCCTCACCTCAAAACTGAAGGAGGCCGAAGCGCGCGCCGAGTACGCCGAGAAGACGGTCAAGAAACTGCAGAAGGAAGTCGACAGGCTTGAAGGTACCCCATCGTGGCTAATACTCTCTTAAAATATAGCCTTCAATGCTTCATAAATCTTTGATAATAATTTTCAAAGGAAAAATGCCTTATAATAACATTTATTTAAAACATTAACTATATCAATTTCTTCTTGATATCCTTGAATGTTCTTGAAATATCACAAACTTAATTTTAACGTTTGATTTATTAATTTTACAATTATTTTTTTAACTCATTAACATTCAAGAGATAATTATTAAAAAAAATAATATTCTATTTAAATAAACTGAATTAAACTTTCAAAATATTAAATTAAATCTATATTAAACATAAATCGCGTTTCCAAAAACCTTATCATTGTATCCATTATACCTCTGTCTTCATCATCGTTAGGGATCTTAAGGCACTAATTCTCTTAGCATATTTAACGCAATTTTCCAGACGCGTTGTTCAACGAGAAGGAGAAATACAAGGCGATATGCGATGACCTCGACGGCACATTCGCCGAGCTCACAGGATACTAACAAAACCTTTTAGTGCTTAGTTTAAGACGTCATTAACACCATAGGAATTGAACCCGTTTAGATCACATAAATACCAGCCTCCAATGATTAGTATTTAAGTTTACCTCATTTTAAACTTTCAGCTACGCTATAATATTCTATCTCACTCTAACCGACCTTAACTCCTGTGCTGATATTTAGGGGACTGTCGGCTTCCAGGTCATAATTCCGACAATCCTTTAGACATCGCTTGGTATAGGAGTCCTTGCTTTTTGTGTTGTTATTAATATATCTTGTGCTTGACTGTACTACCGTGGTGGATCAATGCTTCCAAGGTACATAATATTTATTTTCTAATAGTTACAATAAACAATCTCTTTTAAATATTACTTAGCTTAGCTGTTTAACTATTAAAAATTTAATAAAAACGCTGAAGATAAATGTCTTAATAAATAAAATTAATAATTTAAATCAATCCAATATTGATAATTTCAAATAACAGGTCGTACGATTTCTCAATTAAGTATTATTTTGTGTCTAAATTAAGTATTCATAAAGTACTACTATCTTCATTTTAATTTGAATTCATTGCTTTTCTTTTCTGCTTTTTTGAATTTTCAATTTGTAGTTTCTATTTCTCTCTCACTCTTATCAGTTAATAGTCCACTGCTGGACGTAAGTGACCTCAAAGATCGTCACAAAGATCCCCCTTCCCTCATTCAATGGACATCCGCAATTTTGACAAGAGTAGTCCATTTTGTTAGACGCCTACCTACATTTCGTAGTTGCTGTAGTTTATTATGACAGAAAACATGTTAATAGCAGATTGAATGTTTTTTGATATATGAGCTTATTAGAACGAATTTAAAATTTTAACATTTTTAATTATTATTAAATTATTTCTCCAGACGAATTGGGCATCAACAAGGACCGTTACAAGAGCTTGGCCGACGAGATGGACTCCACCTTCGCCGAGCTGGCTGGATACTAGACGGCGCACTCCACAAACATTCACACAAACATACAAACAAACGAGTAGACACATCGCCCTGTTACTCTAAACATTCAACATCTGATCAAATACCTTGTACACGTGATGTAATATTTATTAATATTTTATGTAAATTTATTTACGATTTTCAATAAAAAATAATTTATAATAAAACTGTTACGATCGAGGCTCTTATTTAAACCTTTTTAATTTACTAAATTTTGTGCCAAAAGTAAACATAAGAATTATGGTTACATAAATTATTAGACTTTTAGGATTTTAAAATCAAATTCAGAAGTTTCCCACTTGCAAAAGATAAACGACTAAATATAATTTGCAAAAGATCTTATTTAAAAAATATACATCTATGGATTATTGATAAAAATAATATATAATAATTTTGTTTTTATTAAATATTTTAATGTATAGGCAACATTTAAAAAATCCACAAAGAACAAATAAAGTCGTAGCTTAAATAGCTTAACTATACTAACGCAAAGATATTACATAGAAAAAGATGTGGCGAAATGTCGGTGCACCAGTTGCACCTCTGCCTACCCCTTAGGGGAAAACATGCGTGAGGTATGTTTTTTTTATTAGACTATTTAAAATAAAGGAGATGAGTAAAAAGAAATTAAGCGCTATTTATAAATGCTACATTCAGTCCTAATAAACAATAGCAGGTTAAGACTAAAATAAAAATTGATAATTAGAAAATTATAATTAAACAAATCGATGGATAAGACAGAAATTATCTTTATAGTGTCAACTGTCATGTGACGTCTATCCCACTTAGATTTGGCTTACGGCGCATGCGTGGTGTCGGGTGGTCGCGCAAGCGTAGTACATCTAATTCCGAAGCATAATCGATAGTGCAATAGCCATCGCAGTGACAACAGCTCGTACCTTTGACTTTTAGACGTATTAAAGAAAATACATTTTTTTTCTCTGACCAATCTATAGGAAATTCATTCAAAGTGTCGGTATCCAGTAGCGTATTGCCTGGGGCTATCACCATGAAGATTTTGATGCCTCATGATGGTCCAGACATCGCACCAATTGAATCCTGTAAGTTTTATATTTAGCTTAAAAACTCCTTTCTTTTATTAGTTCCTAATTTGAATTGATATATTTTTTAATTATATTATTATCTTTAAGAATGTTTGTGGGTATTAAGTTAGATGCGCAGTTACATGTTTAGCTTAAATTAATTTTTGTGTCTGTTGTCAAAATTAAACCCAAAATACGACATATCTTGTAATAAGTAAATTGATGTATAAAAAATTATTGCACGCATTAAAACAACTACTAACTTAAAAAAAGCGAAAAATACATTTTAAGAATACAATTTTTTTTTTGAAAAAAAAAAAACAAAATCAGTAATAAAAATATTTATTAATCCATAATAAAATTTAAATTAATAAATGTTTTTTTTACTAAATTAATTCTCGACAATAATAATTATTAATTCGTTTCTGATGTCACAGTCAACATTGTCGTTTCCAACAAAGACAAAAGATTTTCTTTCATGTTATAACAATGAAATTTCATTACGCAATTTAATATACCGGTCCACAAAGTATTAGCTATTATGTTGGTAATAGAAAACATTCCAGTCGTCTGTCCTCCGCCAGTTCAATAGCAAAGCCTTCACATATTGGGCTTCGTATTACACAATACACATAGGGACGTATCGATTACGACATATTAGAAAAACATACAATCGAAAATGTATGTAACTACGCTTTTTCAATATTGGTAGCAATGACGTTTGTCATGCTTTTGTTCTTTTGTTTTTTATTTACGTATATTGTAGCAATTTAATAATTTTCCAATATTCTTATTGTAATTCAATTTTTCGAACTTTTAGAATAACTTCGATGGAAAATTATTAAAATTAATAATCTTTTATTAAATATAAATGATATTTAAACGAAAATCGTATCTTTAGTAGACCTGATTCTTACAAGTTTGTCTTCTCAATTATAAGAGTATAAAATAAAATTATTATCATTATGACCCTTTGGTATTGGAATGTAAATGTAACTAAATATTTCCCTAATAGCACAGTCTGCGACCTGTACTTTATAAATATATAAGGGAAACCTATGAAGTCAATCGTTCCTCGTGCCTACGCCTTCGTTTCATTAAAATGCTCAAGTTAATAAGGTCAAATGCTTTCATATTCGATAAATATTTCGGGGCTTATAAAGTAGGGCAATTCATAATATGACAGCTTTCAGGGCTCTACCACGGTTAAAAATAATTTGTCCGGACCAATTACAAAGCGCCGATTTTCATAATCTTCCGGTGACATATAGAATTAATAAATATTTTTTGTAAACTGTCTACAATAAGATATTGATGATTGAACAACTAGCGAAGATCACTTGGTCGAAAGTCTGTTATAAATTAGTGTATAGTAATAAAATGTTTGCAAAGATTTAATTAATAATTAATCAAAACGTAAACACTTATGTTATACGTCTGTCTTGTGGCGGAGCTTCCGATGAACGCTATTGTTTGATTTCCATTTCATCTAGAAGCTTCTTTATTCTATGCTGCGTCGCTAATGACATCCGTCTTTAAACCACAAGCTAACCTGCTACCGTGAACTCAATGAAGACGGGTTCTATTTAACTTACAACAGAATTTTAACTTCATAATTGACTATTTCCGGGGTTTTCTGTAATAGTTTTTGTTCTTTATAAACTAAGGATAGGGGAGATTGCCTATCACATTAATGAAATGTGTCGTTGCATAAATGTATGCTAAAAAACTCTCGCCATTATAAATTCCGAGTATTGATTACACGAGTAATAATTTGCCGGTGATAATTTCACAGAATAACGACGAGCGAATACAGAATAACGTGAATAATTTGCCGCATGTGCAAACGGTTATTTTTCTTTTTGCTCTGTATTTCAATTGACATTTAAATCCAACCTCTTTCATTATCTATGGCCACTTTTTGCAGTGTGTAATTCTTCTTGATATAATAAGACAACTAGAAAAAATAATTGCAAATTTCATCCATATAGCTATCTACTACAAAAACTAAATACTTAATCAATAATAAAATATTATTTATTTCTTTTGTTTTTTACGAAATGCTTTTATCTAAATTGACTTCAGTAAATCACAAAAAGCGTTCAGATAAATTATCTTAAAAGCTGTAACATTTAATAGCGTCCTTGTCCTTTAAAATCTGAACCTGAGCACTTAAATTTCTAATGCTACTTTAAAATCAATTGTGTAAAATATTACCGTATCTTTTGGTATGCTGAAGCAAATATTACGGTGATGTAATATTATTGATAAAATATATAATCATATCCATTCATGCTAAAAATTACGGATTAGTGGTTAAAATTCTATCCAGGTGTCTTGTCTCGGGAATTTCAGATTTTTGACGTCGTCCAGACAGAAGCTTTAACCGTCCAAAAAATTTGAAGAAACTTTCCTAGATACGATACCTCGATACTTAAACTCTCTTGTCAGAGTTACAGTGGCCCAAGATACCATCTTACTTTCTGTATAAAACGTAAAAAAAATCAGATTTACCTCTAGTTATGTACGTGTAATGGACAACCACGTACATTAACGTTTATATTCTCATATAAACATTCAATAACTGAAACGCGTCAAGTCGCACCACATTACCCTT
>JAABKM020000013.1:1164688-1231685 GCA_016277805.2 Papilio aristodemus | reverse complement strand
GTCTTCATTCGTCTGTACTCCAGACACCTCTTGTTTTCTTTTCAAACACCAACTCCTGCACCCGTATCCTAACTCTCTGCAAATACAAATAAAATAAAAACGTTTGCCAAGGTGTCTCATGAAAAATACTTTGTTATATTATTTAGACATATCAACAAAAAATATATAGAAATAAATCATGAAGTAAACTGGGTTGACAAATTTCGACTCGTTTCGCTCGCGAAGGGCAATAATATTGTTAGTTTTATGAGCTCGTTTTAAGCTTCGTATGTTTTTGCGAGACGTACTCTGCTATCATAAAAATGTTTCGAGTTGCAGCAAAAAATATAATGATATAAATCAACTTTTACATTGTTTGACATTCTTACGTAATACATATAAAGTATTATTATTTTTTGTAATGGAAGGTCGTGACAAATCTTTGTAAGACAATGAATTAAGTTGTTTATATAATTGAATTTTTGCGCTTTTAGAATCGAGAGAAGATGAATAAGGCTTTATAGTTTATACAAAAAAATCTTTTTAGTTACCAGTGACTAACCAGTCAACGTAAATTAAAAGTTTTGAGGAAACTTTTTAAAACTAATTATAACTGGTTCAAGACTTAATCTTAGCAGAATTGCCATTGAGGTGCTGAAAAATTGTAAAAGACATTATGAATTTTATTCTGAAAGTTGTATAATTCCATTTTATTCTGACCAACTTTTATTAAAATAAGACAAAGCAATAGTAGAAAGTTTTTCAACGCAAGAGTTTATAATAAGATTTTAAAATTTGTACATCTCATAACTTTCTTTAAACTCATGTCTAGTCAGGTATTAAAAGTTTTTGCATCCTTTTGTACATTGAATTAAAATAAAAAATTAATTTATGTTTCTTATGTATTTTGAAACCTATGAAAATATACAACGCCATCTAGTTTCAAATAACAATACGTAACGCGAACTTTTTACGCATTTTTAACTTTTTAAATTTAATATATCTTGTACATGCCTTTTATCGACGTGCGTATTGTATGTGGCATATAGTATAAATAAGTTAATAATAAATTTATGTAAAGGCAATGCTGATTTAGTTTCCTCTAAGTTGGACGTCATTATGTAGAGTCTACGGCGTAGATCGCCTACGTCGTAGCATGGTTACGAAACATGAAATCTTATTCGTCCCACATTGGATATAAATGAATCTGTGACGTCATTAAAACAATTATAAATTAATAAATATGATACCTAGAGATTTTTTAATTTATATAACATAGAGTCCGAATATTTAATAAACGGTTTAATGTTTTGTTCTATATTAATGAATTGATTATATCAGTAATTTATATAAATAAAGCTTTTACCGATACCGCCAACACAGAAACTTTAACTGTGCCAAATATTGCATTTTTTTTCGTTGAATTTTCCTAAAATGTTTTCGTTTCAGGCTAAAATATTAAAATAATTTCCGAGGACATCTTCCATAAGCGTGTGTTCATAAAGGTCACGCAGGCTCGGGATATAAATATACAGTGTGTTACTGGTATTGTGGAACAATATCTAATTTTAAATGTTAGCTGCTCGTGTAAGGATAAATCAATAAATATATGAACAAACAAAAACAAACACCACTGCATCCATCATCATCAACTTACATCACGTCCACTGTTGGACCTAGGCCTTCTCTAACGCCCTTCACAGTATGCGGCCTTCAGTTTTCTTCATCTATCGACTTCTTGCCATTCTCACGAGATACATTTGGATGGAGTGTGTCACACACTTTTATCCAGCGGTCCCTCGCGTCACTGCAAGCGATTTAATTTTTCAATTTTTTTTTAAGTTTAAAAGTATAATCAATTTATGAAGCGAAAGAAATAAATGTTCTTTTGGTTTTTTTTATTACAGTATCAATGTAAAACCATTAGTTGCAACTCTGACTCATAGGAAATATCCACCTTTTCTTCGACGACTAGTTAAGAAATGATAGTATATTTTAAAAGTGGTAGAGAATAAAATACTCCTTTAGTTTATTTGTCCATAAACGTTGTGGAGCTGGCATCGGCCCAGCGCCGAGCCTCGGACCGCTCGTCCGGAACATAAACGCCGCTGTGAAATATAAAGCATGACCCACTTGAAAATTTTATGCTCGTCCAAACGGAATACGTTTGTATCAAAAGCGTTCTTTTTTTTTTTAAAAAAAATACAACTTTAAAAGTATTTATTTGTTACTATATGAATAAAGGATATTTATCTTATACTGCGTGATACGTCTTGAAGTGTGTGAAATAGAATATTTACCCGTTTTGTTTACCAAACTTAACCATCCGTTAACCGTTTATAATAAGCTCGAAAGCTTAATTTAGTTCGAATGGTTTAAATTAATGCCGTAAACCATGTATTTAATTGTCATATACATATGTATGTTTTGGTATCACACTGGTAAGTGTCATTAAGTTGGGTTCTTTGGTTTATTTTAAATTGTTTATGAAAAAGATGACGTTAAATTATCCCTATGCAAATCACCCCTTGTGATACACCGAGATAATGATATTTAGAGCACGCAGTCTCGACATGCGAGGCGGGTATTACCGGGCGGGTAGGCGTACACTTACGGGTCGCATTGAAGGACGTACTTCACGACACCGAGAGGACAAAGTAAACGGGATGAAGTGTTATTGAAACTCTTACATACACTTGACATTTAAAAATTAATTTAACAATTTAGTTGGAATGCCTTGGATTGGATATCCAAGGATATCTTTTTTATACTATTAGGTGGTAAACGAGCAAGCGGTACACCCGACGGAAACCGATGCCCATAAACCTGTAACATCTAAAAGAGTTGCAGATGCGTTGCCTACCTTTAAAGGACATAGGAAGGGATCAATAGAAAAAGGATAATTCCTTTACCTCTTGATCCCCTCCTCTGTCTTTTAGCTAATGTTATCTATGAATAAATTACTTTAGCGCTGTCTTGTCGCTTTTATATTACTAAATTTCAATTGCTATTATTTTCAGTTTCCTAGGATTTCTCCTGAATTTCAGCTTATCAAATAGAAAGAAGGCTTCGGCCATAAATAGATATTTAATTAAGTTTAAATGAAATCTCAAAGTGTCCTTTTCAGAACAATAAATTTCAGTTAATTGCAATTAACTGAAAATTAAATTTAATCGCAATAAATTTGCAGGGTTTCGACTTTTTTTT
Organism: Papilio aristodemus; assembly: GCA_016277805.2. Taxonomy (NCBI): domain Eukaryota; kingdom Metazoa; phylum Arthropoda; class Insecta; order Lepidoptera; family Papilionidae; genus Papilio; species Papilio aristodemus. Next base: position 1,228,499 of record JAABKM020000013.1, on the reverse strand, counting down.
GAGAAAAGCCAACGCGTACAAAACTTTAGTCTACCCTTTTTATGCCTAACGTGTAGAGCATTTTCGAGGTGAAGAGCCGATTACGGACCATCACCGACAAAAACCTTACAATGTTTCTAAGGGCGTACACATTCGCGGGCCCACTTGCGCCGATCGCCAAAGTTTCCTACAATATTAAAGTTATTTTCAATTTAGAAAAGGGAAAACTTTAAATACAATTCTTTAATATTAATACTTTATACAGTATGATACATTTTTCTTACAATTATACTTTATAGAACCTGTTTCAATTTTCAAAAAGAATACAGCCACGCGGTTTGATGTTGATAGATTCGAGCATTGTTATAACTCATTGAACTGTAGTGCAATTTATCAGAGTTCAATCGCCTTAATTACATACCTCAAGGTTTATTGAACTGTATACTCGTATATGTGTATGTGATAACTGCTAATCATAGGCTTTCTGAGTTTTCACTATTATTATTTATTATGATCTAACTATCGTTGGTTTTCTAACAAATAGTTGTATCGAAGTACAAATCTTTATCGATTTATATAATTAAATACGAGTATAAATTTAGTGTTGAACGCGAAGCAGCGTGACGTAACCTTTAAGATTTCTACAAAAACTGAAACAAATGCGAAGCGAAGCACAAGTTCTTTTTTTGTTGTTACTTGACTTGATCAGACAGTACAGACAGGCAGGCAACTATAGTTTGAATATTGTTGCACCAAAACACGGTTACAAGAAATTATATAATATTTTATGCATCTTTGTAGCTGGAAGCTAGCTGGACGAATCTGTGTTGATTTCTGTACACGTCATTTCTGAACACCATTTACCTATATGTTACAAAAATAAGTGTTTATGTAAAAGTAATTCAGCAACTATATTGGTAGCGTTGGTATTTTATTAGGGTCGTAAATCGCAACACAAAAATTCCTTTGATAAATGAAGTCCCTTAAATAGACCGCGAGCGAAGGCTCTGGAAGATAAATCTAATCTTTACGTAAATAAAACCCGAGTGCGGCTGCCCACCTAGTGAGAGGGAGTGATTTATTTCTGATCCCCTTTGGGTATCCGTTATATTTCTTTAAGTCAAAATATTTGACAGTAAGATAAGTTATATTTTTACGACACAAGAATTAAATTAAAGAAGAAATGAAAACTAAGAAGATAAATTCCAGACGGTTGGGAGAAACGATTTTAATTATTCTATAACATAGTATCAACTAGTATTTATATAAATTTTGAAATGTTTTATGCAATAAAAGTAGGTTCATAACTTGATCATTTTAGCATTAAGTTATTTCATAATTTATTAGGAAACTCTGAGAAGCGACTACAGTTCATATAATCAATTAAACCTAAACGAATCCGCGCTAAATGAAAGCATAGACTTACATATATTTACATTGACCGTGTTACTAACAACGTAAACACGCTGTGTTTGCGGTCGCGGCGTGTTTATTGGAAATCTCGCTCCGGCGTGACATTGGCAGCGTGATAGAGGGTAAGCCTATCCTAATATTGGAGGCAATGTTGGCGGGACATTGCGGGGTTATGTACGATCTAATTTACCGCTCGACGAGGTGTCACTAAACCAAACCGCGGTTTATGGTCGGAAACTTAACCTACAATTTTTATCAACGTTGTTTACAGAATAGCCTTACTTTTAGTCTTGTAATGTGATTTTAGTGAGTCTATCCTGAACGAACTTAAGTTAATAAGTTGTGATAATTCCCAAATAAAATAATTGTCACTGTTCTTACAGCTTAGTATACCTGTTAGATTATAGTTTTAATATTTATTCCCGCGGTGACATCGACTTTTTTTTAATAAAACTAGCCTATACTTGTGGGATTTAAAATTTTGTGAACATTTTACGTTTCTTTGCTATAACAATTTGTGTTTGGCAACAGCCGGCGAGTGGCCGACCCCCGCGTTCTGGGTGCTGGTGGTGGGGGCCGCGGTGCTGGTGGCTAGCATGCTTGCCGCGCTCGCTTGCTGGGTGGCACGGCGCCGAGCATCGCTCGCTCACAAGCTAGGTACTGCCTACTTTATTTTTCTAATAAGGAAAGAGTAAAGGAAAGGAAAGATTTGCTTCCTGCTTAACCGTTATTCTATCCTGTACTTATAGATTACGCATCTACAACTCCTTTACTTGTAGCTAATGTCTTGATTGCCACATACTATAAAAATTGATTAGTTTTGGATTATCATAAGAATCATTCCATAGATTTAACTGATGGTGGCATTCCAGGCGGCAAACGGTGCCCGGACAAGGCCCTGGTGTTCCAGCCGCCGCGGCGCGCGACCGCGGTCCGCTCACCGGGTTCCGCTACGCACTACCTGCGCAAGTCGCCGTCCCCCACCGCCGCGCCCACCCCCGCCACCTCGCCGCCGCAGCCCCAGCCTCAACCCCAGCCCCAGCCCCAGCCTCCGGCAACTAAAGAGGTAAGGGCAACACGCTGTAGTAGCCGGAGGAAGTCTGTATATTGATTAACTTTTCTTCATTTTTAAATAAGTTTATTTTTATTTATCATATTAATATATTTATAAATATTTTAACATTAATATTTTAACAGACAAACCGCGTATTGTTTAAAAATAATATTTAAAAAAGGCCGATAGAAACAGGTTTTTGTATTCTTTTGATGTATGGATTGTTTTGAAAACAGAAAAAAAAAGAAAATGGTTCTATATACGCTATAATAAATATGAGTTACTAGTTGATAAAAATTCTTTTATTTCATATTCTTTTATTTTATTTCAAAATATTGTAGAAAAGCTTCCCAGTTTTCTATTAGTAAAAAAATGTTTTCAGCCAGTAACTCATATTTTTGTCTATATACCTACTCGTAATAAACCTATTTTCCTAGAGTTTTCATTAATGATCTCATTTCCAGCAATCCCCGGGCGGCATGACACCTCAGAGCCCCACCGCGCCCGAGCCTCTCCCGCTGAGCAAGGAGTTAGCTGACGCTGCAGCCACTGAAAAGATCAAGCCAACTGAACCAGAGACCAACGAAGGACGACTCGGTGACTTGCACTTTAAACTACGGTAAGTCTAACACTTGTATTAAAGTATAGTAAACTTGAGCTCCCAGATTCAAACCCCAAGTTGGGCAAAGAATTTGGAATGATCGCCTGAAATGGCGATAAGATAGTCGCATCAATTTTGTTACAGCACACATACTTTTATTGTTGGAAAAAATAATTACTTTAGGTATTTCTGGTGTGAAAATATTCAGATAAAATAAGGTACGAAATAAAAGTTGTGGATCAAAGCAGACCTCATATAAAATATTTACTATACGGAGCGTAACGTAACTTGTTAAATTTTCCGACCAGTTTTCAGTGTTCATATACGTTTTAACGCTTCGGGCATATTTCATCAAGGTGCTTGAAAATTTTAGCTCACGTTTGCGAATGAAACTTGTTTGCGGATGGATTATTAAAAGTCGTCCGCGATTAAAAAGTTTTTACATTAACTGCCTCGAGCCAGAGATTAATTAAACAGGCTTACGTTAGATTGCACGTTTTATCTTTTACCTTTTATGTGTACCTATCTTTTTAATAACAAGTTTGCGATGTTATATGGTCGGGCTAAAAGTGATATTGAGTTTTTTTTAACTCGATCTCAGCCCAGAATTTGGAAATTGTGCCTATATGGCGATAGATTCGCTCTTATCACATCATGGAACGGCAAAATATACGGCGAAATGTGGATGTACCAGTTGCAACTCTGCCTACCCTTTTGGGGAGTACAGGCGTCAAGTGGGTTTTAGAATCTTGAGCTCTGTGAGTTCATAAAGGCTTTTATGTACGTGATAACGAGTTAAACTGACTGACAAGCACCTATTCTCTATTCCTGTGACGTAACTTAATCCAATAGTGGGAAAATTCGATTACGCTCGCAGTCTGTAGTCGGAAGTCCGAGCATATATCAAATTACTCAGTAGAGACCGCTATATTTAATACTCATTTTATTAGAAAATTATCGATTATTACGTAATTAATTGTTGCGACTAATAGCATAGCAATTTTAATGTATGATTTAGCTTCGCATATATTGAATTGAAGAGATAAATAGAAGAAAAAAAAATCTAAAACGTAGATCCGCCATAAGATTACATTAAGATTATATTAACTAAGAAACTAATTATGTGAAATAAATAAAAACTATCCCTGAACATCGGATAATTTATTACTGCTGATTGAGTAAATTACATACTATGAAAAAGCTTATGACAAAAAGCTAATTATGTTTTTTTTTTTCATAACCGAATCGAATATCACAAAGGCTGTATATGACAAATGTTTTTTTATTGTAGCCCGACATGTCGGGATGTGTCATAGGGCAGCCCGTAAGCCGACACAAAATCAATAAATTCGCCGTAGGTACAGCCGCCCGCCCACGTACACGTGTGCCGCCCAACATGTTTGTGTTGGGTGGGACGCTAAAGCTATTGTAGGAAGTAAATTGCTTTTAACACTTTTGATCGTGTGTTTCTGTTTGATGATCCTCGTTAAAACAGTTTAAGTTGTTTGTTAAGTAAATGTGCACTTACATACGTCCAACTTAATTCTTTAAAATCTATGTTTCTGAAGTCTTTCAAACCATCGTATAGAAAAAGGGTGGGAAATCTGGTCATTGGTTGGTTGAAGCAAAGCGCACCCAATAATTAAATAAAATTCAGTCTTTTTTATAGATGTTATATTAAAATATGTTAGAAATAAATTAAAAAAAATATAGAACTTTTAGTTATAGAATTTTATGCAAATTAACAAACGAACATTTTTATTTATAATACAGATAAACGCATAATTAATTTGAACTTTTAAATAAACGTAATAAACGATACAGTCGTAGGAATCACGAACAAATTCTTAGCGCAGAAGAATTTCATAGAATAAATAAGTTTCAAATCCGAACACAGTTACTCTTCCAAATTGGATTTGGTTTAATTAAGTTCATCGTAAACACGAGAAAGCTTATAAAGTATCGAATTAATCTTAGCAACGGATCTCGCTACGTTTTGATTTGATTTGTAACGAAATAATATAACACAATTCTCATTTCTTTTGGTAATTTCATTATTTTCAGTAATAAGGTTGTATAACGGCATACATTTCACGTAAGAGCCTCATCGACTTCCTAATAGGCTTTTAGTATGTAGAATAATGTTATTTTTACGCAGAAATGACATTAGACGTCACATCGCCGCGTGTTTTACGCTCTTTATAATGACATCGAATTACGTGCGATGTAGGACGTGATTCCATACTAAATGGGAAATGTAACCACATCAAGGTGTCTTAACAACATTGAGTTGTTGATGTACCTTAATACAGAATAATGGGAACTACTTATCCGCAACTCCACCACACGCGAGTATTATGTGTGTGGTAAGTTGGTTGTAAAGTGTTTTGAAATAATTAGACATACTTAATTCAATTTATATATTATAAATAAATATGTACTCACGACCGTCACCTAGCGACAGGAAGAGATTATGGTAGACTCTTCTTCTCTAATAATATGAAGCGAATAATTCTTGTATATTTGTACGCGACTATCTCGGAATACGGATTCAATAATAAATTTGTTGTCTTTATAATTCTAATCTGTAAAAATGCGGAATCTTATAAAATATATTAAGTACAGAGCGCCATCTCTTTACCATGGTGGTCATTACATAATAAATAATTCTATGGAAACATTGTAAAAAAATCTTTGGTATTTTTTTGACAGAACACTAGATAACGCAGGAAAACTTTCGGGATACAGCTAGTAAAATAGAAAGTCTTGAATCAAATCGGATTTAGTGTTTCCCGGAAATTGTTAAATAAAATGAAGCGTAAGTAAATCATTTTACTTCTCAACTGTACCTGTCAAAGTAAACAAAAGAGTACTTCTTGTAATTCCCATGGTTCAATCGCTGAATTTTTCCGTTGGTTACAAAGAATTTGTGGCGAGTCTCAGGGGAAGCTTACATCTAAAAATGGACTTTTTGTCGAAGATAGAATGTTGTCTTTGTGAGGTATAAGGCACTGACGTTTTGTTTTAATAAAACAAAAGCTGTAAGCTCCCAGGTCACGATGGGCGTTAAGTCAAGTGACACACTTCCTTGTCCGCTATTAAGGCTGTATACTCTAGTATTACTTTACAAGAAAATGCTTTTGAGATAAACAATATTTACAGTAAATGGATAGAAAATGTGCATAAAAAGAATTCTAGGAAAGGAAACCTTGAAAATATATATCTTGTTTCAAGCTTACAACACTTAAGTAAGTAAGAGAAACTAAAGAGATATTTAACTCAAAGATAAATCGACTGCATATATTTTTAAGTGGAAAACAGATGGAAATACACTTAATAATATTTGTGTAAGTAATAACGTCCTTTAATTTGTCAAATTAGCCCTTAAGTACTCGGAAAAAATCTCCTTCCACATTTTTTCTTGGACGTATTTCCATATGTTGATATAATCATTGCCATAGGAAATTTTAAAAGCATCTGACTCCTGCAGGTGACGCCGGAATGTGATTGAATATGTTACTGGTAAAGTATTGCGTGTCATTAATTGTTGTAGGTATGAGAAGGAGAAGAGTGCGCTGGTGGTGTCGGTGGTGTCCTGCCAGGGTCTGCCGGGCCGCGAGCCCGCCGGCCCCGACCCCTACGTCAAGCTGCAGCTGCTGCCCGACAAGCAGCACAAGGTCAAGACCAGGTAATGTCATCATAAAACATAATAAACTCAAACTGTTATAAATTATTTTCCTAACGGAAATCGCAATTGTTAATAATATAGTATGCTTTACCATTCACTGCTTGTCACGTCCGCTGGACCCGCTGGTATGCTATAAAAACAGGAAATACAAACCTCAAGTTTTATAACTTTCTAGTCCTAAGTGAACAATAAATGCAACGCGGCACGATGTGCTAAATAATAGAAGAGCTTTCTATGGGCAGAATAATTCATAAAATTGGACCAGTACTTTAGTAGTTTATTTAGAATGTTTTTTTTTTATTTATTCCATTACAGTTAATACTATATTTCTGTTTTTAATTGCAGAGTTGTCCGCAAGACCCGGTGCCCGGTGTACGACGAGGACTTCACTTTCTACGGCATCGCGCCGCACCAGCTGGCCGCCATCACGCTGCACTTCGTCGTCCTCAGCTTTGATAGGTCACTTATATTTAATATAATCTCTATGTCTAGACATAACCAGCACTAGTACTCGTTATAAAGGTTAAAGCAGCAACCTATACAAAGCTAGCCCTACTAAATCTGTGAGCAAAGTCTTGTCGTAATGATTTTATATTTGTTTCCAAATGACACCTAAAAACTTTAACAATTGTGTGTAGATACTCCCGTGATGAGATAATAGGCGAGGTGGTGTCACCACTGTCCACCCTGCAGCTGCACAGCGGCGAGGCAATGGCGCTCTGCCGCGAGATACAGCCGCGCAGTCTGAAGGTACATATTTCATAATATATAACTTTCATATGGTATTTCTTATTCGTATATTCGGTTTACAATGCTCAGGTCTGGATAGGCCTGTATCCGGGCACCGTGCGTCAGTATCTATACGACATTGTGGTGCTTCAGATGCGTAGCGTGGGGCGCGGCGAGGTGCTGGTGTCGCTGTGCTGGCAGCCCGCCGCCGCGCGCCTCACCGTCGTGCTGCTCAAGGCGCGCAACCTGCCCAAGATGGACGTCACCGGACTCGCTGACCCGTACGTAACTTCACGCCTGAACTCCCCACACAGGCAGAGGTGCAACAAATGCCATGCAATTTTGTCCCATGATAGAGGAGAGCCTATCGCCACATAAAGAACAAAATCCACAATCCGGTCTGATATTGTATTGAAAACCCCAAAATCACTTACCTCGAATCGAGATTCAAGTCGAAACATCACAAAGTAAACTGACTGAATCAGGCGCACGTGTTGAAAAATGTCTAGACAAAGAATATCAACTGTCATTGCATTAGTTGACATCTGTTTCCAGCTACGTGAAGATGTACTTGTTGTACAACGGTCAGCGCATCGCCAAGAAGAAGACGCACGTGAAGAAGCGCACGCTGAACCCGGTGTTCAACGAGTCGTTCGTGTTCGAGGTGCCCGCCGCGCCCAGCGCCTCGCTCGACCACGTCTCCCTCGAGCTGCTCGTGCTGGACTGGGACCGCGTCACCAAGAACGAGGTCTGTGCCAAGGAACTGCTAGTAAAACACAAACATACCCGACTGATTGTATGGAAGAGATAAATAGACCTTACTAAGCATAACCAGTAACTTTGCGACGCTTTAAGAACGACTTTAACATAAATAGACAGTACTTTACCAATGATGTTCTATAAGTCATCAAGTTTACTTTCATCGAAGGTTACAATTTAGGTTAATTACCGAGCGTAATTTTACTTATTGAGCAGGTTTTTTTACTTGGTTAATGTTCTCGATTGTCTCCTACACAGTCACTGATGTTGTTGTGCAGGTGATCGGCCGCCTGGAGCTCGGCGCGGCGGGCGCGGGCAGCGCGCGCCACCACTGGCGCGAGGTGCAGGCCGCGCCGCGCCGCCAGATCGCCGACTGGCACAAGCTCAAGGAGTAAACCCTCAACCCGAACCGAACCCTCCCCGAACACCACCACCCCTCACCCTCCATTACATACCCTTGATACAAGCTGCTTATCGCATGTACCACCAACAAATAAATGTATTTTATAGTAATTGTATCCCATTGCTTCTTACAACTTACTATTTAAATATTTCTATATATTATAATGTCCCTTGCTTAATACTCACATGTAACGTGCCCATGCTGTAGCATCCCCGTAGTTCTGATTGTTGTAAGAGCGACCCAGAACAAGTAGAGGACTTTATAATGTTTACAGTTCTGAAAAGTATTCTTTAACTTCTGGATCGAGTGCGTTTCAGTTATCAGCAGTAATGCTTGAAAGATTTGAAAGGTAACTTAAAGAGCACCACAACACACCTGAGACAGAACAAACAGTATGCCGATAATATCTACACGGAGAGTTACAGATTAAATATGGAACAAATTATTATTTACAGGTTTTTAGCGCATTTTTTAAAAATATTTTTGTTTTCTTTAAATCACTCATAGATTGCCAATGATCTTATATTAATAAAAATAAGCTGCGAATTTTGTGCAAACGTGTTAAAGTCAAGAAATACAAATCGGATTGAAATTATTATTTTTTATTTTGGCAACTCATGTGTTAACTCAGCGCTGTAATAGAGACTAGTCTATGTACCTTCTTTTCGTATTTTTTATTAATAGTATTTTGTTCGTCGAAAACGTCTTCGTTTTTACTATAGTCTACTTTAATTTACACAACATTCCATTCTATCTTAAATTAATTGTTACAGTGAAAAAATTATAACCTAAAATCAATTTTTTGGTTAAAAATTTTCTTAATTTCAAAAGACTAACAGATCTCTTGACAATTTTTGTAAATTGTGTCTCATTTAAAGGTTGCATAATTAAGTAGTCATGCTAAATATTAATGTCATAGTTAAAAATTGCCAAAGAATCCGAAAATTTCGTGCAACATTTAAGGTTATGTAAAATTTTACAGCAAAAATATTTCATTTCACGCTATGAAGAATGTTTTTAGAAAATGGCCGTATTTCAAAGGAATTTCTGCCAGTTGAGGGATCGCAAGATTGCAATAAAAAGAGCCAGCCAAAGTCCAGTAACAGGGAAGGAGCATTTTATTTAATATTTTTGGGGTGATCTTCTGTTATTCCAATTTATTAGGTAGATAATTTTGTTTAAAAATTTAAGAAAATTCGAAATGTTAATATTGTATATTAATTTTCAAACGCCTATAATAATATTATCTGTGTAATTATTTATTTCAACAATGGGTGAATTAATTTCATCGTAAAACGCACATTTGTCATAATTTTTGTTCTTTTCTTTTAAAAATAATCATTGAATAGTAAATTGCCCTATTTAATGAAAAAATAATAATTATTTAACGTTCTTACTGCACGCTTCATTATTTATTTTGTAAAATTTATTCTATAAATATTTTGCTAATGATTCAAATTATTTTTTTACATGTATATATGAAGTTAGTTTTCGTAATAGCTTGTATAAGAGCCAGTTTAGAGACGTAAGTTTATGTAATTGATTTAATAACCTATACCATTCCGATTAAAAAGTTTACGTATTCTTTATAAAATATATACGGTACTTTATTATTCTACATGTTAAATCATTATTTCTAAGAATGGGGAATATGTATCGGTTTCTTATTGTGTAATTTTTTTTTGTTAAACACAACCGCGGGTTCATATTGCCAAAACATTCACTTATCAAATGAGAAAAAAAGTAAGAAGTTTAGTTCAGAAATATTCTTTATTCAATAATACTGATTATCGACTTAAAACTGACACCGCAACATGTTTTTTACGTGAATATTTTGGTAGTGGGAAACTCACGTGAAATAATAAGCGTTCATGAAAGCACCTGCGTGTAGTGACATTTACACAATTAATTTGAAAGAAAAATGTCTTTGTATAATGTATTTAAAATAACTTTCGTAAAACACGTAGATTATAAAAATATTTAAATTAAAGTCAGCATCATTCAAAATTCATAGACAAATATTCGGAATATATTTAATCCATTTGATAACCTTCAATATATCTATAGGTAATAGGGTAGAAAGAAATCTATTTTATACTTATTGTAGTGAGATGTGGATGGAGTTTAATAAAAAAAGAAATAATTTAACACACAAGCTCATTTGACGATGAGGCTTTGAGCTTTTAGTCACGTGTACATTGTTAGCATTTCTTACAATAGATGGCGCTGTTCTAAATCGAGATTTATTTTGTAGAATTAAATCTCTCACTTTAATCAAAATTTCATACTTAATTTTATTAAAAAAAAACTTAAAGGGTTTCAAAAATCAATATTTTCAAAATATACTATCTTAAAGTAAGACATATATTTTAAACATTTTGTTTGCTTAAAATGTGTCAATCGCTTTATATTAGAGACAATAAGATATATAATGTGTCAACTTATTGTGTCATTCGTAATAACATCTTGATTATTTTAATAATTAGATTGATGTTACACATTATTGTAGTCTAAATTTGAACAAAAAAAATTAGAATTGTCATCAATGTGTGTAAATGTAATCGTATTGTAAACGAATATTTCCCATACTTCGACATTCCCAAACGTAAAATGTAAATAAACGTAATTATCGAGCAAGTAACGAATGCTCTACCATTTTAGTCGTCTAATTTGATCTCTAACCATAAATATATAAGTACCAAGAGTTATGTTTCAAAGACAATTTATTGTTTTTACGTTTATATTGTAGATGTATGTACAAACGTGGCATAGACACAGCAGTAGCGCGACCATAGAGACCTACTAAGCACAGTGTTGCCAGATGTTGTACAATTGTGTATTTTATTTTTAATTTTCACCACAACTTTTAAACGACAAAAAGTGAAGTAGGTCTTCTACGCGGCCATTAACCAAAATTCGTATTTACAGACACGCAAAAGATATTTATGCAGGATTTTTTTTATATTTCGTCCAAAGAAAAGAATTTAATTCTTTGTACTCAATTCCATTTATGATTGTTAAGATTTAAATATTTATTTTTAAGAACATCTTAACACAAAAATAGAAAGTTTAATGTCAAAGTTTAAAAAAATTGAAAATGTCCTTTGTTACTTCATAAATATCTTTGTAAGTCGTACCCGGTTTAATTTAACTGTATAATTTTAACTCTCACATCATAATTGTATACTAAGGAATTTTAGTGAATAAATTATGGACTGGTGCTTTCACAACAAATAGCTTGTTTTATTTTTATTCCTTTTTACTTAATAGAGGAATAATCATTGTCTATGCAACACTGTATGTGCACTCCGACAGTTCGCAAATCTGTTTAAATCTAGCAGAATCTTATATTTTATAAAGATTAATTAAAAATACAAAGTGCGATTTAAAATTTCAAGTCACAAAACTACAGGCGAAATAAAACAACATATATCTTATCAATTGTATATTTGATATCAAATCTTAACACATACAGTTTAACGACTTTATTTTACATTTAGAAGCCAAGTTGTCACCATCGATAAAGTTATAATTTTGACAAAAATATCGGCAAATATCTACGCGCAGAAAGTTTGCCGATGACTAACTTAGTACAAGTAAGTACGAAGTACGACTTTGTTTATGGTACTGATCAGAATTAAGAGAGAGTCGTCGATGTCTCAAACTTTTGTCAACAAGCCCCGCACTGGTAGGCAATCTGAGAGTAACTTAAGCCTTTAGCACACAACCCGCGGAACAGAAACGTATTGTCTTCCAAGATGATGTTTAATTGGAAATTCATACTAGTGAATTAAAAATCGCAATGGATAATCCGTTTAGTTTCCAGTTAGCTTCAGCGGTCTGTGTGTTAAAGGCCTAGTCGGCAATCCTGCGCGTGGATGCTTCCCAATTCTTCTATGGCCGGTGTTTGTTGTAAATATTTATCTACAATAAAGTTTCTTTGCACACGAATACAAACTTATCTAAATTTAGGCAAGGAAGAAATGTCTTAATGGTTATTTTTTGAACTTAAAAAGATATAATTTTATTCGTAGTGATACAATGTAAACTCTTAAATTAGATCCCAGATAATAAGGGGCTTGAAGTTAAAAAGGGTAGCGAGGAATATTTAAAAGCAATTTGTCATGATTTCTTCGGGCCAATGTAAAGACAGAGAAAATTAAACGATAATTTTAGAGAGCAAATAGAAAATATCCTATCGTACATAAGGAAAAATAAACATAAGTTTCTTTAGACACCACGCCATGGGGCGGCAGACTGTATACTTTGGTTAGTTCACAATTTGCTGAGAGTTTATAATATGTCTAGTCCAATTATGAACTAATAAAGTTCTCCATCAGTCTGTGACTATATTTTTAGATATTAAATTATATTAAAATACTTTCATAAATTAAATATATATAGGATGCAAAATTAATATCACGATGCGGCAAATTCATATGGTCAATTCCTACAAAATATTTTTTTTTTAGTATGTTTTCATGAAAATCTTATACGTAATATGTTATAATACTAGTGCACTAGAGTGCTTGAAAGTGAGACGGTTAAAATCTGAGTGTGGAAAATATGTCTTCAGTGATTCCAGTGAATTCCCTAATTATAAGTCATGGATTATTACTGTTCCAAATTAAAGATTAAATAATGTAGACAGGACAGCCTCTAGACTAGCCTAACTCTTACGAAAAAAATTGTAAATCGTAATATTTTCGGAAACCAACTTTTAAATTAAAACTACATTGGATTACATTCTGCCAGTGTTTTTATATTGGTTGATTTTTCGGAATATAACATAAATGATTGTTTTTTTTTGCTATATTATAATGTCTGCAATAAATAAATATTTAATATCATGTTACACAATTTAACTTGGCTTTATTTTACTACTACCGCAAAATTATATTTCCAAAGAAAATAAATATCAGTGTATAAGGTTTGGCATTTAGATGTCTACAAAATTTAGATCTTTATTTGGAATAGAATGAAAAATGTTTATATGTACATTAAAAACTTAAAGGAAATTTCAAAAGAAGTAAATATAAAAAAAAAATTCTAAAAAAAAACGTTTCTGTAAAAGATATAAAAATAATTGTCATGGAAATTATAATTTTAAAAAATATATCAAAATTAATTTAATTAATTATTAAATTTGGAACCAAAATATGTATGTTGTAAAAAATACTTTAAAACATAAATACACAGAAATACATTCTCATACATTTTACCGGCGGCTTGTTGTTTCTTTGATTTTATCTAGCTACAAAGAAAATGATTGGGTATAATTTTTAAAGATTAAGGTCACAAGTCTTAGTCCATTTTGTGGTAGACAGAAAGGAAACATGGCCGTATTTTTTAAATTAGATATAGTTAATATTTTAAGACTTTTACTTAGTTTACACATTTATAATACACAATTCATTGTAGGTTTATGATTAATGTAGTGATTACATACAATAATTAATAAAAAAAGAAAAGTATTTTTTTTCTATTAAGATTGAGTTTTGTTCGAAATGAATTAAAAATATGAAAAGACAGTTCTAAAACATTTTTTATTTAAAATAAATATATTTTTATTGAACAGTTTTATTGCTAATAAAAAGAGAGATATGAAGGTTTGTTGAGATATGTTGGAACTATATCTAGGGGTTTTTTTTTATAAATTTTGGTCCGAAATCTCGAAGAGAATTATTTCTTTTTACATATAACATTTAGCCGATAGTTTGATATTTCTTTTAATTAAAGACCTGTACATTCCCTTGGAAATTTTATCAAGAATATAAAAAAAATACTATCATAATATAAAGAGTAAACTTTAAAATAAACGTACCGTAGAAATCTTGTTATTAAGCGATAAGTTAACCTACCATTTATCAAGAGGTTGGTAACTTGGTAAAACCATCATATCAAGTGACAACGACAATTTTAACCCACAAATATTACATCCGTATTAACATCTACTAAATGCTTTAATTTCCAAACTGGCAACTAAATTTATTTTCTCTGGCAAGATTTATAACCTCAGATCTCATGAGTCAAAAAAAAATTAAATTTATAGCCCATTTGTAAATATAATATAAAATATGTGTAAAATTAGGCAAGTTGTGCATTTAAAAAATGATAAGAAAAAGTTGTTTTCTTTGTGGCCGAAATTTCTAATCCATATAACATCAACGCGCGACTTAAGTCTATTTTGTTAACACCTTTATTGTTGTGATCCTTCGAATCATTTAGTTTTCAATTAACTGTATTAAAATCTAATACTCTTCATAATAATAAAATGCCTTAGAAATTAAGAGATGGCAAAGATTAAACAATACTCGGATTAAGATTTTACTTTTTGATGATTTAGCAATCAAAACTTCTATGTTGCTCCATCTTAACAGGGCTACCAACCGTACAATAATTCATAATATAGAGTTTTTCGAGTTTTTTTTCGAAATTTGAAAATTTTATTTCTTTATTAATCTTACATTTGTTTTGATTATTAAAAAAAATGTATAAAATTCAAATATAAGTTAGCAAGATAAGAAAAATTTCGATAAATATGTATGTTTCGTAAAATATGTTTATTTAAGCATAAATTGGAAAATTTTCATTATCTTTTTCGCATAAATATAAAAATCAGATACGATACTTTGTGGTCAATGTTACTTTCATTGTTACGATATTTTGGTCGGTTGGTAACACTGCCCTCATAACACACCAGTAACAGAAAAGCTACCTTTTGGTAATTTTAAATTTTAGCCTAGTAATATTTTTTAGACAAGAAACGTGAACGCGAATAAAGTGAGCAACTCTAATTCTTAATTATTTTAAAATCATTCCCAATTAATAACTAATTTTAGTGCTTGTTAAATAGCAAACTGAGGTCTACTATTGAAATAAAATTTTATAAACAAATTATGGTAGAGAAAATCTCCATTTGTGGAGATAACTATATTGTGATCCCATAATTTGAAAACGATTCTTTAACCCACTGACCGCCACGTTGTAAGATGACATAAAATTTAACAAAATATAATAACTTTATGATCTTATCGCCTAAGCTATGTTAACAATAAAAAATTATAATTAATATAGTCTTTGCTTTACATACTTTTTCTAATCAGTAACTCAAATCCAGCCATTTGTAAAAATAAAAATCTGCAGAAACCACTACGAGATATCTCATAGTTGGCAATCAATGGGTTAAGGAACGTTTAATGACAGTTATAAAATAAATGAGTATAAATTGAAATTCACCCTTAACAACTTCTTTTGACCTCAACAAATGAATATAAACATTTGTCCTCTCATAGCTTTTTCCACATTCATCTACCGTTAAAATTGTATAATGGCAATGGTCGGGAGCGGACCTTAATATATCTCAAATTTCATAGAAATCGTTAAGATGGTAAGAACAGCTTTGGTTATAGGACGGCTCACGTGATTTGCGCTTAGATTAAAGCAGGCCCCGGTCCAGCTCCTTCCGCAGCATCCTGGTCAGTTTGAGCACATCTTCATCTACCTGGCCAGAGAACAAGGAGTCGAGGAGGTCCCCGCGGGAGGCGAGCGCGAACACCCCCGCCAATCTGGACACTGATTTGTCCGACAAATGCCTTTCAACAACTGACCTGGAAGATAAAATTGAAATTGTCATCATGTTTCCAGTCTTATACATCAAAGAGAAAAGAATACATGAAAATAAAAAAAGGGGAAGAGATTAGATGCATCTCATTCATTAGGGGAAAGGTCCAAATATAAATATATTTTCACGACAGCTTTCTGTGAAATAAAGATACTCTATAAGTTAAGCCGACTCATTCATACTTGACTTTAAGCAATGGGAAGACAGTGGCTCAGATTATTTTAATGTAAAATATTTACTTGAGCGACTGATGCGAGTCCCTGAGCGCGTCCTGCAGGAAGCCGCGGTCGTAGGAGAAGTCGACCTCGCAAAACGACACCACCGCCATCAGCACCGTCTGCAATACCACGACATCCATTATATGATCAGTTAGTAACTCTATTGGAGTGATTAGAATTAGGACAGTTAATTATTGATGGCGGTGACAAAAATTCCACACTAGACCAAAATTATCTCAAAAGAGAGTAGAGGACCCATTTATTGCACAACAGCTGCATAATTTTTTTAAAAATCGAATTACAACAAAAATATTGCTTTTATATTTTCATCTTTTGTGTACATAAAAACTTGCTAATCTGCATTTATGTGCTATTGTTCTGATGTATATGTGTAGGGTAGGGTCTACGCACATGGAACTTGCTGCGGAAGGCGGCGAGCGCGCGCTCGTCGGCGGCGGAGAGCTGTCCGTGGCGACGCAGCACGCCCAGCTTCACCGCCGCCTTGATCACGTGCTTCACCAGCTTCTCCGCCTCCCGCTTCTCTATGCGCTCCCGTAGCACTGTCAGGAACTAAACAGATACCATGAAATATATTACAGTATTTACTTATGCATATCTATTTATGAAGACACCTAAATTAACTTGTAATAGCCAAGAGAACTATAAATCCGAGATAAAAAGTTATTCAAACTTTAACACTGAATTTGATGTGTAAATTGCTAAATTAAATTTCTTAAAACCTAAATTAGTAACACTAATAATACAAGAAATCCTCTCAAAATCAATTATGTCTGCCATAAACATCTTAAACAATATCAAAGCGTGAAAGACAGTTGTAATGTCTTAATCAGTCATTACTGCCTTTAAATCATTTAGTAAAATCATTATTTTACTTTTAAAAAGGCACTTAATTATAGTTACCTGGTCCAGTAACTTAGCGGCGTGCTCGTCGAGCACGAGGGCTCGCGCGCTGGCCGCGCCACCCACGCGCGAGAGGAACTTCTTCTGAGCACGCAGTGAAATGTCGCGGGCGCACCACGCACCGCCTTCCATTGCTGAAACACATGCACACTATATTTATAATATGTAGCTACATGCAGAATTACATTAAATATTTATCGACTGTTCCAATGTTTATGTCTGGTGTATTCGTTTTAAAAAGAGGCTTTTCAGCGTATGAAAATAGTGTTAGTTATATAAAACATACTTTAAATCACTATGTAAATATATTTAGTATCATTTCGTTTTAATGTACACAAAGACAATTAACTAACCCCTGTAATATCTTGAGGTATTTTATAAACCCTTATGAGCTTTTTCTTTCGCAAATCTAAATAATATAGCTATTTATTATTCCAGTGAGATTCTCTCGTTCAATAACAAATTCAATAAATATCTTCATAACAAGAGATCGTTGTAAATTAAAGGAAATTTCTTTTATTGCTTCAAATGGAACGGAAAAGTCCTCGAGGAAATTGATGAAACGTGAACTTATGGGGGCCGGTGATAAACCTTGTTCCATATAAAACGTTATTTACGACTTTCGGCATTTTTCCGCGAAGGTAGACCTGTGTTGCGAATAATGGGATTTATGCTTTTGTTTCCCATGATTATGAGATTTCGGTTAGTAACAGAAGGTTACAATAATATTAATAATTACTGAACCGATTTCGTCGTTTTTTTTTCCGTCCAATGATATTAGGGAACGAACCTATCGCCATATCGTTCGCTAATTCCAAACTACGGGCTGATATTAAGTTGAAATAACCCAATATATCTTCGGGATTCGAACCCGGGACCTAAACAATATAGTCGTACTGTAATAACAATGTACAAACTTATTAAAGTGTGTTAGAAACTTTGTAATATAAAATTTACGGTCACTGACCACATCATATAATAGTTCTAAAAACCAATTTCAAATTATAATACGAAAACTGGATAAGAAATCACTCGATTTTATGACTTATGAATTCAAAGATGGGGAAATAGACCCTCATTTGTAAGGTCCCAAGGGTCGCGGAACACCGTTATGCGAAAGGGTCCTAACCCTTTCAGTTACGTATCATGACCGTCGTATAAATCACATACTATTATATGATTTTATATCTTATGAGCATACGT
Organism: Papilio aristodemus; assembly: GCA_016277805.2. Classification (NCBI taxonomy): domain Eukaryota; kingdom Metazoa; phylum Arthropoda; class Insecta; order Lepidoptera; family Papilionidae; genus Papilio; species Papilio aristodemus. Next base: position 1,209,907 of record JAABKM020000013.1, on the reverse strand, counting down.
TATATGAGAAGTTATATTCTGTGTTAAGCCATGGCTCACAACGAATTCGAACCCACAAACTTTAAGAGCATAAATGTTTAAAATTACAAAAACATAACCATTATTTATAGCATAAGCTACAAGCACTCATTGAAGTAATACTTTTCCTTTGAAATCTTTAGGTAGCACAAAACTAATTTTCCGATACAACCTTATTTACATCTACCAAGAAGCGTTTCTCAAACATTAATCAAAGTCTCCCCTGAGACGTACTAAAGTTGATGAGTCAGTACATTACCAGTAGCGACGGTAGGGGTGCCGATAGGCAATTACCTTATCGCGTGCTGACACGACCTCGGTAGGGTTGCCAAATCGCAAGGGTGAGCCAATGTCAAGTTCCTACCGTCCTTGGAGTTACATTTTGACTTGCCCTGAACTCGTTATTTCTGATCGCTTATCAATAATAATACTTGAAGCCTATACCATAGAGGTGTATTTCATTATTTTTTTTAATATCTATTGTGCTACCGTTTTACAATAATTAGTATAAAACAAAAATAGTTCAGTCCATGCAGTATTTGTATAAACTACAACATTCACGAAAGTCTCAGACTATTTTTTTAAGACTTTCCATTTTTAATAATTTCGAAAGACTGTACCCTTTTTTATTAATAATATCAAATTCATATACGATTCACATAATACTATAAGTAGGTAGACAAATATAACTCTTTCGTAGGAAAATAACAAAACGGAATAAGGAAATCTTTGCCTATTACATATTAACAGGAATGAGTGCAATATCCATTTTTTTTTTGTCGAATCAATAAACGTTTTAAATTCTTAATTGTGCAATTAAAATATTGTTAAAATTATTTCAACTTACGTGAGGCATTAGTCAATAAATATATAAATGGCTTAACTCACGTTTCCCGGGGTTCGGTGTTTAGTGTGATCGCGAAACAAGCCCACTCACCCTGATGAAAGACCTCGGTAAGGTCTGAAACTTGTCGCCATTTACATATTTATAAAATATTGTTTCATATACAACAGGAACGAGGTTAGCGAGGTGAGGTGAGGCAGAGTTTGGTTGTTGCCTATTTTGTTTACAATGCCCGCGAGCCGGCCAATCGATTAACTAACTTTGTTAGGAAAGTTGATTAACATCGACCTTGTTTCGACCTAACATAAGCAATGTCGAATTAGACCGTTTCTTAATTGCCAGCATTTTTGAATATTACATTTGTCACAAATGTATGCATTGTTGTAATATGACATTAGTCTGTGCGTTGAGAAAGCATTCTCTATTCATTTATCTATTCTGTGGAAATGACTCGCGCACGGGTAAAAGAATGCATTTTTACGAATCTAAATTACATATAAATTATTAAATAGTAATTTTAAAAAATTAAGCCTATTACCAATGTAAATGTCAAAGATGGATTGATTCCGAGAGACACGAGCAAGAAAAAAAAGTATCTAATGAGATGAGATTTGAAAAATTTGTAGTGGCAACCCCAATTATTGAAAAGTCAACTTTAAAAATAATGTATTACGTATCTGCAATAGAGTTTTACGTTTGGTAAATTAATCAATAGTAATGAAGGAGTTTGAACGGCCCCCGAAGGTAGCCATTAGACCCGGTAATGGTTGATCACACGGCGGGTCGTGTCGGACGAACGTTACAAGTACGCTGAGCGTTATTGCCTCTTTCGTGGATTTAAATTACCTTTTACTTATTAATACGCTTTTAAAAGTATATCAAAAGATGCAATTGTTTTATTAATTTAATTAATTAAACCGCACTGTGCTTATTATTAACACTTTGTGGATTAATAAACTTAAAGCGCAGATGTGTCGTTGAGTCAATTTAGCATGGAGGGGTACGGGGCGAGGGTTGAAGGGGGCGGGAGTAACGACCGAGCAGCGCGCAAGCCAATTAACAACAATTTCTCTTAATAATTCGGCTCCGGGAATTTAACGTGAACGACTGACTACTTGACACTCTACTGAGTACTCCAGTCGAGTACGGATGACTGCGTTTTATTGCCGCCAACTGAACTGACACAGATCTGCCTCGACAATTTTGTACAGAACCACGGCTTTTTCGACTTATAAATGAATTTTGAATAAAATTATAATTAGTTTAATGTCATTGGTTGCTTCAGTTATACATTCAGTAGAAGGTAAAACATTTTTGAATAATATATTTTAGAGTAAGCTTTTTTTGTAGGACTTTTAGATACATAGACTCTGTAGGGATTGTAATTGCTAAACAATGGATTAGTTTTAAAACGGATCAACGTATAAGCCCTGAGTCATAACGTCCATTTTCGCAATTAAAACGTCCCCATAACACACAGATAAAAAGTTTAGAAAAATCAGCACAGCATTTAGGGAAATACTACCAAGCTATTCTATTTTATAAATTATTTAACCCACGAATATTATAATAATTCATATATCCTTTGGTAATGTATGGTAATAAATCAATAACTCCAAGAACCTTTCAATAAACTGAAGTGTACCCGCTACCTTCAAGCGGCGTCCTCAGTTGCGCCTTGACACCGATCCGCGGCCCGGGGCGTCTCCCGTCGCCGCGCCGTCTGTTACTACCATTGCTTACTTTGCTTACCTTATTAATGTATACGACAATGTAGATAAGTTAGAGAAGGGGTATAAAGAAATATAGAATATAATTCTTATATATGCATATATAAATAAATTATTGTTTTTTATGTAACTTTTACCGCCCTTCAAAAATGATTTGTTTTTTAAAGATAATTTCTTGAAATTTTTTGAAAACAAATCCGAACTGTTTATGCAAGATAGCGTCTGCCGGTTCTACTTAGTTATATATCACAATATAAATGTACATATTTCAATCATAGTGTGGGCTTAATACAGCAAGTTATTTGCCGAGCAAGCCGGGCAGGTTTAATCGGCTTAAAACGTAACCTCTACATCTGCCTACTCTCTATTATCGATTTTAGAAATTCTGTACAATATTGCGATATTGATTCATAATCCCTGCAATATTCTCATTTTATTATATTTCTTTCAGTTCTAGCTTATAATGTTTAAAATGTTGGCACCCGCTTTCCCAATAAACGAGGATTTTAATTATGTCTCTTAAATTACTTCTTTTGTTTTTAAATGAGTTTAGTTCCTATAGGCATTGTTAATAAGGCGACCACAAATCATTAAAGAAAGAAAAAAATAGCATGGTAGAGATATCGTAGAGAATCTACAAATCGTCAAATAAAATAAAATATAAAAAAGGAACTTAAGGAATTTTAGATATTTTAAGTAAATTTATTAAGACCTTATTTAAACCAAACCTTTATTACAGAACCTTCGGGAAGCTTCTAGATTTATACAGGTCAAGATATACTGGTAATTGTTTGTTCAAACGCAAAAGTAGTGACACGCCACGCCCACTATTTGTTCAGTGTTACAAGGTTTCTAAGCTTCAATGTATTGCATCACACCTGACTAAGACATAATGTATCAACAAAGGCGCTTTCTAGTTCTTACTAAAACAATCATTAAATCAACATTGACGAACTCACTAACATTGTTATTCAAATTTGTATCTTTGATAAATATAATATTAATAATAAAATATTATAGAAATAATAAATATTATATAAACATTTAGAGGCTTTATTCAGGTGAGTGCTTATCAATCGTCTTCTAACATTGAAAAAATCATTAAAATTACATTTTCAATGAGAAAGATACATTGCTGTCTTTAACATGTTTATTTTCCCCTTTAAGTGCAGTTAAAGAAGGTCGTAAAGTGTCACTTAATGTGTTTCTTACACCTTACTTAGTCTTCAAGCAGTTCTGTAATGTTTGTCAGGACATAAAATTGTATGTCAGACCTTAGATACAATGTTGCCCTCGTAAACAGATAATAAACTAATAGAGTAACTTTAAAAACATTTTTTTATATATGCATTTTAATTCTATTCATTGTGCAAAGAACAAACCGTCTGTTGTTGATAAAAGACACAACAGTCAATTTTTATGTCGTATACTAGCTGTTTTTATTTGATAATCCAGATGTTACATTGGTGTGATGACACATTTGTCTCGCTTCTCCTACATCCATACATCTACGCGCTCAGTTATGGATATATGACTAATATAATTAAATTTATTTTCGTCCTTTAATAAATTTAAATATGTACCCACGCTCTAATCCTAGATAGATAGAGTATAAGGAATTTAATTTGGCACAGTCCTCGCACACCTCGTTTCATCATAAGCTTACAAGCTCGTCGTTTATGATGAGTATATGGGTTTTCTTTAGTGTATCAAACTGGTAGATTTTAAGTCGCCTAGGATTTGTACTACCAACATGTTTTTGTTGTAATTCTTCAAGTATAACTTCATAATTATAATTTTTGCTTTACCAGCATTTACAAGGTCCTCACTTCCGTGGTTGTGTTATTTCCAATTGAATCGTCAAAGACCTCGCTGAGTTTGACTTCAATTAAATTTTGATTGAGGTCAAACGAAATGGTAGAACTTAATTATTCGTGACTCGTAACTGGTAATTAAGAGTGAATGTTTCAATTCAGGAAAAGCAAACGTTATTTTGTAGAAAAGTTTATATTTATTATCTTTTCGAATTCTGAAATTATAACAAGTTTAAAATTTTTATAAACTAAGTACACTTTGATTGAAATGAAGATATTAATTTTATAAATAAACAAATCTGAACTCCCATACATGGCGGTCATTATATTTTTGATATTTTCCTCGGAAATGTAATTTTGTGAAAATTTATGCTATAACGTAATATGAGAAAATGTTGATTGCTAAAAATATTTTGGAATTTACGTATCTTAGAGTAAACCCTGTTTTTATATGATTTAGGTTTTCTTTTAGAACAGAGTATACATATTTCAATGACAGTAACGATTATATGCTTTTGAATTTATTTACTCAAAGTAATTTTCACACATTTTCACACATTGAATTCATTTACAAATTCTTACAAGTCGATTAAACAGAACACTGAACATCGATCAATTAATTAATTTATTATAATTCGATTACAACATCTATCTTACTATAAACCTACTATTACTTTTAATAATTATTAAATTAAATAAACAGTGTTTATATTATTTAATAATATAGTATTATATAATAATATATTAATATATGTTTGTGTCGTCGTATGAATCAAACTCCGTATCTTCGACTACGTAATTGTTTATAGTTTACACCAAAATAAAAGCAAATTAACAATATATGACATTAATGTTTAGAAATAACAAGAAACACAATACATCCCTGGAGACTACTTAGTTCACATAATGTCGGTCTTTACACCTATACCATGGCATAATGTAGACTATTAAGACTTTCAAGTAGACTCGACAAACTGAAGATTTAAAGTGTCTATTAATAAAATAGTATTAAAACACACAAAATTATATTAAAATTTCTATGACAATAGTGTTGGTTAGTAATTTTCGAATAAATTATATTATAATAGATCTTAGAGGAATTAGGATTAATGGGTTAAAAGTAACAAAACATAAAAAATAATGAATAATATAATGATAAATTAAAACAAAAAAAAACTTACAGGCTACCATGAAGAGAACTTATATGAAAACTTCGGGCAATAACAGTAGGTGGGTACTACTTCGGATCCTGTAATAAAAGAAAATAAAAATTAAAAAAAAAATTAAGAAAAATATAATATACAGTCAATAAGGTACCTGATACTATTTCCACTTAAATCTAAAATAGTTGCAGATTTGTAAAACTAAAAATGTCAAAATAAAAAAGCATTAACATATAAATAATAGATATCATAATGTATCGTTTTTTATAATTACTCCTTTTTGTCTTATTGAACTGGCTATGCATATTAAATTCGTTAGAATTTTAGAGATCATAACTTAAAGCGTATATAAAATATTTGATAATAGTTATAGTAAGAATTGCTTAACACATAAGTACACGACACACAAGAGCATTTTGCATTGCAATGCATACTCTAGTATGCATTGCAATGCACAGATGCATGCAAGAGCATTCATGCTTCGGTGGGCAGGGCATGTTGAAAGGGTAATTTATGAAATAGAGAAAGAATATTGTGATGTAAAAATATGCCACTGATCTAATGGAAACTATATTTTAAACTGTGTCTAAGTGCCAATAAATAAGTAATTTGCTCTATATTTGTTTATAATGTTTACTCCCTGTGACGCACGCGTGACTAAAAGACCATAAGCAATGACTCGTACACACAATTCCAGGTAATTAATTACTCATAGCGTTGTATTTGGCACAGAAATTATAACACAAGTCTTTACTATATATGTATATTATCTTTGTAACGTGTAATTGACCTTTGGGACCTGAAAAAAAAATGCTCGGCGAGTGAAACCGCGAGATGCAACTAGTGCTGTAAACGTTAACTGTATATTTTTTATTCATTACGTACGTCTATACTATTGATGTCTCGGGTTCGAATCCCGGGTCGGGCAAAGAGATATTGGGTTTTTCAATTCGTTATCAGATCCGAGTCTAGAATTTATGCTTAATATGGAGATATGCCAACAAACAACCAACAACCAACTTTCTTTAGTCGGAGAGGCTAGTCTAAAAGAAGAAAATGGAGATATGCTCGCACCCTATCACATCATCACGGGTACACGTGGCGAAAACTGGGTGTACCAGTTGCACTGTTTACCCCTTTAAGCATAAGCGAGATTGAGTATTAATCATAGTACTCATAAAGTCATTCCAATTATTTAGACTTATCCACAAGTTAAATGATAAATATAATGCATTATACATAATTTATCTACAAACCTCGTTAGGTTATCGTACGGCAATAACAAATAACGCACTATTTGAATGAATGAACACTTTCATCTCTTAATGAGAGCTAGTACGAGACGATAATAATTACCAATGTTATACACACAACAGATAGTATAAATAATTTTTTTAATTGCTAAATTTATAATCTATTTTTTTTATTAACAAATTGGCTGCACTTAATTCGTCGTAAGATTGCGAAGTACATAAAGTATGATGCTACCCCATAAAGCGGCTTCCAGCTTTGGACATAAATTCACGAGGCAATGAAAATAAATTGTGACGATCAACACTTGCGAAAACGGATTTGGGGAAGGAAATAAAGTGAAATTCTCAAGCGTCTCGGTAGGAATGCTAAAAAGATTGAGCGGAAGGAGTCGTTGAAACTTTACATTGTTTAATGGATGATGTCTATTGAGAATAAAACAATACGTAATTAATTAGGTATTGATTGCAGTTTATAACATATTTAGACCTCTCTGAGAAATTCAATGCAAAATGAAAAAAATTGTTGGCCATATGCAAGATGATAAAATATCTCATTTCTGTGCTTCTCGAAGGGATAAGCAAAATTGCCACTAGTCTGCATTTCGCCGTCTCATGATATGATACAGGGATGTGAAAAATTTACTAGATATTCTGTAATATTAAACTGTATCGAATGAAATGTTTCGCATTCCAATTACGACATGAGCAGCGCACGCCATGCACATCTGTGCCGGAGATAAAGACAGTTACCATGGCAACGTGCTCTGCACTAATGTAATTACTTCACGCAGCATATAAGATATCAATAATATGACAGCCGGTAACTTAGAATTGTTTCGTTTTTATACCATAAAGTATATATCTACCTATTTAAAAATACATACCTTACGCCTCTGTTTCCAGAGGGGATATGTAGAGATGGATCTAGTGCAACTAACATTTCGTCATTTGTTTTGTCATCCCATGATGTGATAGGTGGCGAACCTATCGCCATATCGGGCACAAATTCCAAACTCAAGGCTCATATCGAGTTTAAAAAACCAATAACACTCTGCCCTACCCGGGATTTGAACCTAAAGCTCAGCGTTGCAAACTTACCGTTATATTACTTAGTATCTATAACAAGTGGTTAATAAAAACATACCTTACGTTACTTGATGGCTGGCTAATAAACCAAAACTTCCATTATCTTATTTAGAATTATCTGGAATATTATTACTTTACTGATAACATCAAATAACGCAATGGGTCAAGGATCAAAGTAAAAAATGTGTGCCCTTTGACCTTTTTTCACTTAACTTTCGGTAAAGCGAATTTAAAAAACTTGGATTGGTAAACAAGGCGAGTATAAAGTGTACGAAATAGTAGCAGTGTCAGTTGCCCAGCCTGTGACACGTGCGATATCAGAGCGACGTAAATAACGTGAAATTGAATTCGAGTCCCGACGTGCCCGGCCGACGCGAGTGGAATAATTCCAACCAGATCCGACGCAAGGATAAGTGACACAATACCTATTGAGTAAAGGACATTATAACAAACTATATATCTAGTTTTTTAAAACATTCCAACTAAGCTAAGTAGTCTAGATTTACTTTGAAATTCCCTTTTAAATTGAATTATGAGCAATGAAAATTGTTACATTAAAGACACGTTATACCCTTCGAGTCACTCGTCAAAAGTGCACCATGACAGTGACATATTTCGTTTATTATAACAATCCCATATTGAGCCTTAATAGTGTGTGTTAGGGTATATTATTGTATCGTTTTGTTTAAAGTAGCAAAGTTGTGTGATTTGGACAATATTGAGTCTTCATGCGCTTGTAACATATCTATACTAAAATGAAATCTTTGGTTGTGACCAAATACATAAGTATGGTCACAACCAAAGATTTCAAGAAGATGACTAAATATAAATTTAGTCATCTTCTTCAATCATCCCCTAATAAAGATATGCTTAGTATAATTACAAATTAACGAAATTAACAATCTGTCTGTAACATACAACATAATATCAAAACCGAATCGATTTCAACGAATTTTTTTAATCGATTTTTTTTAGTTGGTTCCAATTGGAAATATAGATTAGTTTCTTAATAAAGTTAACATTAAATTAACAGTAATGTGTAATAATTTACGCCAGTAAACGAGGACAGTATAAATACAATACCTGACTTCTTCTTCAAAGGGTTCTTTTATAAACTTTCCTTAGTGAATAGAAATTGTGTACGAAGATTTTTATCGTAGCTGCTTTTATAAAAATTTTACGGTGAATTGAACCTATTCCACATTATGCCCATCGAGACTACAGAGGATCGTTTAAAAAGCAAACTAATAAATTTAAATCCGTACTTATAGATTAAAAAAATCTTTAGTCAAATGATTGTATGATATAACATTAAATATATTAAAAAAATATTCCAAATAAGCTTAAAATTTTGTGTTCAAATATTATTCACGAAAATGATTCGAACCCGCGACCTCACGTTCAGCAGTCCGTAGTTCGTACCATTAACCACCTATTAACTCTTATCGGTCTGTAATTAAAGCATATTACTATCCTCTACTGTGTGAGTATAGCTTTGTTACTCACACACAATGAGGATTACATACTGTGTGATGGTAAATTACTTGAAATAGTGCAATGGCGCTTCACGTCGCGCTGGTCGCGGCATTCGATTGTTATTCAAATGGATAATTTGCCGAGTCATTGCGCGGGTTGAATGTGCCCGCGTGTTGGGTCTTTACAAACTAATGCTTACTATATGTTCTACTAAATGCTCAATTCTGCACAATTGGCGAAACAAATTGTGACATTCAGCATGTTTCTTTAACCGCTTATAATTCGTTTCACTAGTATATGTAATCGGCAGATTGTTAGAGTCGGCAATTTGTAATTGGTCTGTCTGAAACCCTGTCGACCGTCTACTACTTACTATAAACAAAATTAAATTAATTTCACATTAATGACTAAAAATATAAACCTAAAGTAGATCTCATAGTCGCATCTTTCTACGATAAATTAGTAGGCAGAAGCAAGCAATATCCTCTTTTGAGATATGTGCATTTAATCGGAGTACTGAACGAGAATAGAACGAGGTGTTCTGATCAGAATTGCTTAATTACATAATAGAATAAATTATACACCATAGGCAATTATAAATGTTTAAAATTCAAGACTGATATTTTTGAAAACATGTTTAACAAAAATGAACGGACTTTTTTCTGTGGAAAGGTATCGCGTGACAAAGCGCGACGTATCGATCCACTAAACTCTGGTTACAATGAATAAATAACAAGCCAGTTTTATACAACAAGGGGTTGTGTGAAAAAGTAGAAATATACCTTATAAGACATTTTCTTTTGAAATAGGTTATAGGTAAACCGCCTGTATTGTGTAGAACTATCGTAAAGATACCGTGGTAATCCCTTGCACGTGATCTTTCAAAATACACACATAAATTATTAAATATCAAGTTGTTTATCAAGAAATTATAACAAAATTCTGAATATAAAATGTATACCTTTAATGTACTGACGCGTAGACAATGTTTTTGGTAAAACTCGTAATATTTTCTGAGAAAGCATCATAAACATTATAATGACGGTGCGCCCTGGGACAGATATACGCAAATGTGTCTCAACGCTTCAGTGTTACAGGAATATATGCATTACTTCGAGTGGAAAAACCTAAGGTTGACCCGCGCTACGTGAGGGAAAATCTTATGAAGCTATTCAACAGTCCATAGGTTATTACTCTGACTAAAGGTGGGTCTCCACTAAAGTAAAAAAAGAACATGTAACATTTTTATCAAGGGGTAAGCAGAGGTGAAACTAGTTTACTCGTTTTAGCTGTATATTTTTCTGTCTCATTATGTAATAGGGGGCGATCTTATTGCAATATCAGGCACAAACAAAACCAACGTTACTTTACCCGACACGGGATTCGAATTTAAGACCAGTAACGCAGCCATAGCGTAATAGAACTGTCTCACCAGTTTTTATTATTACATAAGTGTAATTATATTTTTCGTAAGACACACGTGAACGTATTTGCATAAAACACGGTGCAGTACAATGCACCTTAGCACACCTAACGCTGCAGAACGTGACCTTTGATTGATTTGTGCGGAGTCATTGACCTCTGCGAATTGACACTATCGTTTTATAATAGTTAAAAACGAAATCGTGAAAATTGTGTTTAATTGCGAATAATATCAAAAATAAAAAAAATTTAGTCTCCGACGGTTGTTTACTTTTTTTTATTTAGAGATTGTTCCTAATGTTCGAACCACTTGTTTTTTTTTTATGTAAATCATTAATGTAATTTTAAGCTATCTGTGATTAAACTCTTCTAAAAGGACTGGATCAATTTTCTAGAATTTCACGTCTTTTGATGAGTATCTTGAAAATTAGACTGCTATTTGGTTACTGGAAATTTTTAGGAACAAAGAAATGACTTTCGAACACGCTAATAGCTTGCAAAACAACATTTACTATGTCCTCTATAAAATATAATATCTATAAGATAATAAGCAATGAGTACACGGTTAAATTGAATGCTTGGGAGTGCGGCGTGTCTAATGACTAAACACACAAGCTGAGTGGAGCTTGCACTTAGGGCCTGCACACAGCATAGTGTAAGCGTATCGTAAAGACGCAACGAGTACGATACATAGAGAAGTGCTCACCAAGCGTCGCGTAAGTGTATCGTAACCTTTATATTGGTCCAGAATATAATGAAGAACTGGTACAGGTATATAGGAAAGAAATCTGTTATATTAAATCGAAAGTATTTTTATGCTTGCTTTTTACGCAGTGTGAGTGAAAAGTTTTTTTTTTTCATTTTTCGTTAAATAGGTTCAATGTTCCAATCCCTTCGTTTATTCAACGTGGTATAATATGAATGAGAAATAAACTTGAGATATTTCAATAAATGGCAGCAGCCAGTCGTCGTTGCGTACCCTTTTGTTAATTAAGTTTGCCATTCCATATTCCAGGACCCGAATTAATTTAGGCGGGTACGATTTTAAAGCGACATTATTCTCATCATGACTGAGATATTACTAATAAAGTTTTAACTCACGCACATAACGCATAACAGGAAATATACCAGACCTAAGTCATTTGTGATTTTAGTAAAGTAGTGGTGTTTGAGGTTTTTAACTTAATATCATCTCGGAGTTTGGATTTTGTGCCTGATATGGAGATAGGTTAGCCCCTTATCACATCATGGGACAGCAAAACTTACGACGAAATACTTTTGAGGAGTATGTTTTTTATAATTCAGATTAGTCTGCAATATACGTTCGTTAGTCACAATGCCACGCCAGTCAAAGCCTTTGAGTTCCATTTAAAAATAACTAGCAGCTTGACATTTGCGAAACTCTTTTCAACGTAGTTGTAATAAATGCGAATCGGAAAGTAGGTTAACACAGACTGTAAGGGTAGAGACTTAAATATAAACTTTTATATTTTTATTGACATGCAATCTTTGCAAGAAAGTACATAAAATGTGAAATAATTAGATATGCAAGATTAGGTAGAAGAAATTTTTTTCAAATTCAATTTATACTTGGGAGGAAATACTAACCCTGCCATCTGTATCTGAGAAGAAAAAAAAACAACAAATACATTTTAGTCTGTAATATTTAATCCGCGAAGGTGTCAATGACCTCCGTTCGGAACCTTTTTAAATTATCCCTAACGTAAAAAGATTTATCAGGCAACAAAATTTGTGATTTAGGTCGGGTATACGATGGGTCCTTTTTAAAAATAGATTGTAACTTAATATCGAGCCCGATAAAATTGAATATTATTATAATACTTAGAATATTATCAGTACAATGAAATTGATATTGCATTTGCAGCCAAGTAAGATATCTTTTAATGTTTCTTTATTGTATTTATAAATAACTGCCTCGGTGGCGCTGTTGTATTAGGTACAGTTGCAACGCTGGGATCTTGTGTTTGATATCCGGGTCGGGCAAAGTTATATGAGTTTTGTGCCCGATATGGCAATAGGCTCACCACCTATCATATCATGAGACGGAAAAACGTATAGTGTGCGATATTTTTGAGAAATTTTAAAGGATGGTTTTATGCTTTCCTGAGAACGGAAACAACGGTCTAAATATATGAGAAAAACAACCTAACAGTCTGTATGTAACATCCAGTTATTGTATCTCCACATCTTATGCCCCCTCGAATACTCGATGGAGACTGGATTCAATTGCGAAGCGATTTATCGTCTCGGTACGAATTCCCTTCGCAGTTTCTGGTATAGATTTCCTTCGGCGATGTAAATAAAATATCAACTGTCGGCACAGATGGGTAAAGTTGGAAAAGAAAATAAATTCTTGAAATAGGAAAAGTATTCGGAGCTACCAGTTTGTGAGTTGGTAAAGTTCAATTGCTTGATCGGGTCTCGCGTGTGCTTCAACGAACTTATCCACAAGAGAAACGTATTCACCTTAAAGTTTTTTTTTATTATAATACTTGGATTTAATTATACTTGGATATAATTATTGGACGTAATTTTTTAAAACAAAAACTTTGACACAAAAACTACTGAAAAGATTTTACAAATTCTTTCAACAATAGAAAGCCCTCTTTAGCGACTATAAAATCGTAATTATAAACGATTAGCATGACCTAAAGTTAAACAAAGTACATTAAGTTGAAAAAATGTGTCATTTTAATTACATTAACTTAACCTATGCGATAGCCTTGACTTGACAAAAACGGTAAAGGTCTACATTATAACATACGATCGATCGATGTAATTAACCTAGAAATATCTTTCTGTTAGTCACATTACACGCACTAAGCATTATTATTATTATATATTGATATCATTATTTCCTTATATAATATAACTATGTTGACGTGACCTGGATTTGGTTTAATAATCCTATAACTGGCATTAAAGTCACAATCCGACTAGAATTGAAAAAAAATAAACCACACAACCATCAAAATTGTTAATATTTTAAAATAAGTAATGTATAATACTAGCCTAAGTTTCATTGCTTTCACTAATAATTATGAATGATTTAGTCTGAAATAAAATTTTATTTATTATTATATAATAGTTATTGTTTTACTGTGGCAATCTATCAACTCAAGAAGAAGTGACACCCGTAACTTGAGGTTAACAATGTATTTTCATTTGACACAACCCTAGCAAAACTTCTACTAAATATGAATAAAAACGAACAGCTTTTAACAAATCTTTAATCTGTGAAACTTAAAAAGATTTCAGGTAAATATCACTGCATAGTATAACACAGATTGTAAGGAAAGAAAAGATCCTTGGGTTAACTTTCTTTATACTTTAAGTTTCCGTCCTCGGATGTAAGCTTGAACTTTCATATACAACGAGAACGGGAAGCCGTTGTGAAGCTCTTTCAACTATATCTAAACTTTGTTATCAAACTTTGGAAAGTTTAATAGACTCCGACTCGTGTAGCAGTTAACCTTTGCTTGTGTTGTACATATCTCACGCCTGTATTCCCCTAAGGGGTAGGCAAAGGTGCAACTAGTGCACCCACATTTCGCCATATGTTTTTCCGTTTCGTAATATGATAGGGGGCGAGCCTATCGCCATATCGGGCACAAATTCCAAACTCCGAGCTGATATCAAGTTGAAAAAACCCAATATCATTTTTCATGACACGGGAATCGAATCCGGGATATATGTTTAGTTAGATACATAGTTTATAAAATATTTCACGCAAATGCTACAACATTAAATGTACTAGTATATATCGTCCAAAATATTACTTAGATGCTGATTATAAAGAGCAATGTATTGCGAACAAATTCGTGAAATAAATTCCAATTCAAGGTTCTATATCATATTTTGGGGTAAATAATTTCTATGACGAACACAAATTAAAATATAAGTTGTTAAAAAAGTTGTTTTTGGTGTTAAATAATCAAAAAGGTATAAAATAAAAAAAACTTACAATTAACTATCTTAGACAAAATTTTAACCGCAAATAGTGCTGCAAATCCTGAAAATAAAAAAATATATATATCAAAAAACAATTAAAATAAATAATACACCTAAATACTGTTAAAAACCTTAAAATTGCAAATGTACCTTTTTTTCTTCAACTCAACTTCATAATTCAATTCGTCAATTAATTTTATTTTTAAGATTATATTTAAAATACACACGTCATAGTCGAAAGAAAATTGTGATAAATTGCACCTCCAATTTATTATAAAAAACACAAAGGAGTTTATATCAGGGAAAATTAAATCAGATTTATATATAAAACAACCCATATGAAGAAAAGTAAATTACAGGTACATTACAGATGTAACTAATTTCTTCGCATGTGTCAAAATTTTAAGTTAAGGCTTGAATTAAAAACTTATTCTGGAAACTATTGTACAATAATACCAGTACATTTAGCGTTTTAATTCTCGATCTAAGCTAAATTTAGAGTCGATTTTATCTTTCATCGTGGAGCGCGGTCATGCGTCCGGATGCGAAGTATTAAAAAGAAAAAGGAATTTAGTGTTGTTTTAACATATTAAGAAAATCGATATCGATGATGTACGAATTTAAGGATAATCCTTAAATTCATATAAACATCGATATCGATTTTTTGACGTATCTTTTTGTGACGTGATTTTTTTTAAATTTATCATTTCAATAAGAATCCGAAAAGTACAAATCAAGGTTTAGTTTCAGACTCATTGAGTTGATATTTATTATTTTAACAATAAGTATAACTTAATCATTTATATTGGCAATATCAAAGGGAAAATTAAACCTACAAAAATGTTTTAAAATTTAAATTTACAGATCATAAAGCTTATGATAAATATTAATATTTTTAATAAATCGCTAAGCACGGGGACATCACTGATACTACTGGATCGACGCGCCGCGGCACCGCATTCGCCACATGTGACACCAGTGCGGAGCAACGTTGTCTCTCAAACAACATACAAATCTATTTTTTTTTTTACTGAATATAGGAATTTATTAGATGGGTACAATTGCAGCGATAGGCATCTGCGACAAGCTGACGCGTTGTCTCGAGTTGAACAAAAAAACTTTGTTACAATAAGATTTAATTTCAGATTTAATTAATACATGTTCTCGTATGTAAATATATCCAATTTTAGTTATAAGCCTTTTTGGAACATTTCAATTACAATTTCTTAATTTTAATTCTCGTACAAAAATTTACTGAACCACAAACGTTATGCGGCAAGCGAGAACTTTCAAGGACTCTTTCAATTGAACCCCAAACCGCACGAAGACACGCTACCTGTGGAACTTTCTAACGATTTTGTTTTACCAAGAATTTTTACAGCGTTATATTACATTAAAAGAAACTAGAGCAAAGTGCCATACTATACTTTTGCTACTGACAAGAATTTTTAAGTAAATTTTACTTTTTTAATAATTTAATCAAATCATAAAACGTGACAAATGTTTGTTTTCGAATATTAAACTCGAGGTTGAATTGCACTGAAATTCAATAATACGTCTAGTATTGGACGTTATTTAATTTTTTATAGGTAAATGACAAACGAGCAAAGGGTCACTTAAAGTAATCACCACCGTTCATGAGTATCCGCAATACCAGATGATGAAGATACGTTGCCGGTCTATAAGATAGCTCATTCTACAAGGCGGTTGTACGGCACAAAAAGGTACCCAAATAACAGACGGGGTGGAATGATAGTGGGTGATAATAATAATTTCCATACACAAAGCTAACTAATAATCATAACTAAAGTTTAAATATATAAAATAGAGGAGACACTAGTATGGAATCTATTCAATGAAAAGGTCAAAGACAGTGTAAAATTTCAGTCCACAATCGTTGCTAACTTTTGAGTGACAGGCGTAAGTTACATTTCATCAGAATTCATTTCCAGCCATCGAAAACAAACATATATCGATTCTGAATTTTATTAGCAGATTATTGTCTGTAAAACCTTGGCTATCATGATTTTTTAAATTTATCAGCAAAAATTACTTAATTAATATGAATTTAAAGTAATTCATTAGGTGCTTAATTAAATTGATTACTCCGTTTCGACCCTCGAGTACCGTAAGAAGCGACGTTAAATTGATGAGTTGGGAGTTTCTACTATTTTCATTTAAGAGGGTTATTTTAATGGGGCTATAAATGACAGCGAGCCACAAGATTTATTGGACCCAGTAAATGAACTCGGGGAAACAACAAGCGTTACAAACTTGCTACTGAATCTATACTTTACATATCGTATATTATTTGAACGTAGGTAAGAAATCGCTTTGGTTAATCCATTGTATAGCAACAACTATTTATCTCGGCGTTAAGTCTTTAAACACTCGCAAAAAGCGAATTTATCTTTTAGCTATCTTCTGGGGAAGGGGATAGAAGTGACAGCTTTTTTTTTCAAATATTTCCATACGTTCCATACGTAACCGAGCGGTAAGAACGAACCCGTGCGTGATATCTAATAGTTAACAAACCGAGCGTCTCGGGCATGTTCCGGTTTCTGAGTCAGCAACTGACTAATATAGAAATATGAGTTCTATATACATATACATGTACGCTTAACATATCGATGCATCATATACATACAAATATAGCATATATGTATATATGAGTTAATGTTTGTGATTGATTGATTGATATACCAACGATAAAAGTCCTGTCTACCCCAGATTTTAAATCTTAAGTTCAAATTTTTGTCTCATGTCACTAAAGTAGCAACGATATGCAAGTTATGCCAAAGTACATCCGGTTGTTACAAAGAAATCTTTCATTTAAAGACTTTATTGTTTGAGCAAGAGAGTTTAATTTGCCATGCAAATTGGACAGACAAATATATTAGTGGGGTTATTGGCGTCTCATTGGAGTTGCATTCTTAATAAGTACGATTCCGTTATTCGGTGTACCCGCGGCTGTATCTTGATAAAAACAGGTGCGACAGGCTTTTTGCATATCGCCGTGAATTTATAATTGCAAAATTAAAACATTTTATATGTTGAAGCAGTTGATATGGCGATAGGCTCGTCACCTATCACATAATGGGACGGAAAAACATACGGCGTGGGTGCGCTGTTTGTATTTATGCCTGCCTCTATTTTGCAAAATACTTTAAAAGGTATGTTAAACCATTGTTGCAAACTAAAATTATGGTACACCAAACAATAAACATGACTAATACTATTCTGAAAATGCAGAAAGTATAATCACAATAAACTCAGTATCAGATATCCCATCTATAACCGATGATTCATTTATATTACATTTTTTTGCGGCACATGTAGTTCTAGTAGATTTCCTTCAATTTACAACGACCATTTGTATAAGTAAATTGTGTATAGATGTTACCGACAGATTGTAAAATTTATCAGTTTGTTATCGTACTACGCAAATTTATACAAGTATAATATTCGCCAGAAAGAATAAACGTAGTATAGTAAAAACAAAAATCATATATTTTTAGTAAATAACGATAACATAAAGTAGGCTAATATTAAAGGTAATTTTTCTACAAAAAGAAACAATTATAGCGTGTGCTTATTTGTAAAATGCGTACTCTTAAACAAGCCTGCGCTCGAACAATTGTTTGATGCCTCCCACGGTTTTACTTCGCTCGAAAGTGAAGTGAAATGATTCATAGTACATTTAATAACGTCTCAGAGGTTCGTAAGTTTATGTGACAGCTAATATGTCGGTCTCAGAGCGGGATGCTAATAATATACACATGCCTTTCGAAATTTAAATATACGAGTAAAATTATTAATCCATTTATTTATAAATATAAATACTATTAATGGCCACAAAAAATACGTGCACTGTAATTTGATATGTATTGAAACATACCTCACGCCTGTATTCTCCAAACAGATAAGCAGAGATGCAATTAGTGCACCCACATTTCGCCGTATATTTTGCCGTCCCATAAATTAATAGGTGGCGATCCTATGGTCATATAGGGCACAAATTCCAAACTCCGGACTTTTATCGAGTAGAAAAAAATCCAGATATCACTTTTGCCCGACCCGGGGGATTCGAACCAGAGACCTCAACGTTGCAGCCGTACTGTATAAATCCATTGCGCCACCGATGCAAATATGATTGAAAAATAATTCTTTAAGTCATATATCCCGTTAATTTATCTATTAGTACAGTATTTAAGGGTTGGATTTTAGCCAGCGTCCTAACTACGTTTTAAAATCTATCGACTTCTATCTATTCTTAGATACTTTGCTTATTGTTCTCTGTGTAGCCGTCCTCTGAGAGTTCAAGGGCCATCGGGACCTCCAACGGGAAGTATCAATAACGTAAGATTATTTTTTAGTCATGTCTTTAACATGTTTAATGAATAAGTTGCATATCTACATCCTTATTAATCTATAACGGTCCATAGTAACCGAACTGCGTCAAGTCAAACGAGTGCTAACCGGTGCTCTGTATACGGACAATCAATTACTAGCCCGACCGAGGCGTCGAACGAGTATACCGCAAACCGTTATAACAGTTACGGAAGGCGTTTTAGTCTTAATCACCTTACGTGTGCATAAAAAATAAAAGCAGCGGTTAAAATTTTTTAAAAAGTTGACGTGCTTTTAATTAGGTAGGTTAGGATTTAACCAGAAGACTTGCCAAATTGTATAAAACCATTTTATAAATAATAGTATAGTCTTCATTTTTATAATTATTTTTTTACCTTTAATATTTCTAAGAATTCCGTATTCCATTAAAACTTGTGACATCAAAAGTTAAATCTATTCAAGACTCGTTAACCTTCGGGTTACCGTCGGAGTATTCCGTACAGATTTAATGCCATCGTGATGAACTCGCGTCGTAAAATTTAACGACAAATTGGTCACAGGACTTGAAATGATTTCCGCATTGAATTTACCTTCACATTTTATGAAGCATTATTGAAGATACTAGAAATATTTATATTCGTTACAAAAGCATAGGATACTCTTCGACGACGCGGAAACTTATCCTGATGGAGGCAAAAAAGTTATTCAATTTAATAGCCAGAGCCAATGAAATCCTAACAATTACAACATCAATTCTGCTGTTTCAAGCGTGTCAATATAATCATGATAGGATTATAAAACATACCTCACGCCTGTGCTACTCGAAGCGGTAAATAAAGGTGTAAATATTGCATTCATATTTCGCCGTATGTTTTCCGTCCCATGATGTGATAGATGGCGAGCCTATCGCCATACTGGGCATAAATGAAAAAGTCTAAGCTGTAGATACATATATCAATATCATGAATAAATAATCCCCAAGCAGATGTCACGTCCGTTCCGCTTGTTATACCATCCAATCTCAATCATAGTCGTATTTTATCGCCGTCGGAAACGCTATTAATTTCCCTCGGTACGTGCTAGCGATAGCAACAGTGTGTTACGTTCAAATAAAACTGAATTATTAGTGTTATGTAAGAAAATCTCGCTTCCAAGTCATAAATTGACGATGGAAGAATATAGTAAGGTTTTGTCTCTAGTAAGACGTCAAATAGAAGCTAACTTCAACTGTTGACATAAGCAATTACTACTCTATACTCTGTGCATTGTAGTTTCGAGGGCCATATTTAATAATTTTTCTACATAAGTTAAAAAACAATAAACCGATTTTGATTACAAGCAAAATGAAGATAAAATAAAATCTTTTGCCATTAAAAAATAGAACAATAGACTGTGTTTTCCCGCGTCGTCAGTTTGTCTGCAGAGTGGCTCACCAACGTCACTCTAACACAATGTGGAGAGACCTTAAGTGTTTTAACACGGCTATTTCTGCGGAACACAATTTGTAAAAAATGTATTCTGTTTTTATTTTAATTAGTAACAAATATCTATTTAAGTAAACCCTGGAGAAAACTGGTTTCCATTCATCGCTAATTATGCGAGATCTTTTTAATTTAATTATCACAGAGCTTTTCTTTATTAATTACGTATTCCCCTTTGCCTTTTTGGTATCCAAACCACCCTTATTCCCACGTAAAAGAAAAGTAAATCGCAAGTCTTTTAATTGTTGTCGATATTAAAGGGTTATGAAGGACCCTTGTGCATTAACGTTCGAAAGAATATCCGCTACATATTATGATAGCATACAAAACGAACTGTATTGTCCGCGCACATTTATTTTCTTCAAAAAAAAATTCTTACGCACAATTCTAATAAAAATCTACTCGAAAACAGCTCCAACAGTTTACATAATATTTTGTACTCAGATACGTTTTTATTTTATTATGACACTTTATTAAAATCTTCTTCTAGGATACAGATTAAAAATCGGTAAACACACGATCTTATATATAAAAGACAACGCAAGCTCGGTCTACAAGCTAGGGTTCAAATTATAACTCAATCCATTATAAATAGGTATATATTAAAATAAATATATAAAGCAACTTCTATCGTATCTAGCGTAAACCTATGCTACAAATAATCACAAATAACTTATCTCAAAGTTAACACGTTAAGTAACAAGTTTTGGCGAACTGCCCTAATATCACTAAATATAAATTTATTCCCGTCTTATATATTACAGCAATTTGCTTTTATACGCTGGCTTATTAAGAGATAAATAAATGTTAAATAAAAAATCAATAATAATATAAATATCACCTTTTTTACTTTTAGTTTAACTGACAAGATGAGAACACTTAATCAAATGAGGGTACTCCCAGGATTTCGTATATTCTATCTTACCCTGACCATTAGATCTTACTAGCATTATAAAAACTCTCACGCTCATGATCACGGAAGGGTTAAGCAGTAACGCAACTAGTGCATCCTTTTTTGCCGTATCCAGATCCATGTACCAACCGTAAATATATATAATTTTTACAAAAACATTAGATCATAATTCTTAATACTAACATGATATTTGGTTTCAAAACATGTGTGCATTCAATACGTGTCAATTTAGAGGATAACAGTATTATTAATTAAGCGTAAATAACTCATTAGTTCGGTAACGAATTGTTATTCTCGTGGAATAAATGAAACGACTGTTTAATATAGAACATTTGATAAACACGTAACGAATACACATGTTAAACAAATTTTGCGCTATAGTTTACGAGCTAGCGTCTTCTTGCAAATAACGTTCAGAATTTCGTGTTTCGAAGTAGGTACCACAAATCCTACAGCTGCTGGAGCTCGCTTTTCTGCGCATTTTTGACCATGTTTATAAATAATTTTTTTTCCAAAAAATTGATAAGCAAAAGAGGTTATTTCAAATAGACAATCTAAAACTAATCGAGTAAACATTTTACACGTTAACAAACTCCAATCAAAATCAAAGATTGCAGGTAGCTAATTCATTAAGTTTATTATAGGCCTCAAACATGAAAAACACTTATTTACTTGGACGTAGCAAATTCCGGATATTTTTAATCACAGAACCAAAAAATAAACGTGACTCGGATGACATAAGAGAAATAGATTAATGTCGTATCTAATAAAAATACCGTGATTCCATGTTGAACGGCATTCAAAGTTCCGAAAATATTATAAAAATATCAAATAGCTGTAATAAAGTGCATCTAAAAATAAGTAAAACGCTCATCTCTTACGAAACGATACGCGCGGCGCGTGCCAGAGAATTTATATTAGCCGAGTGGACACCACGAAAACTAGTGTCGTACTGAAATACCATTATATTAATAATCTTAAATTTCCTAGGTATTCAAATAGAATTTTTTATATACATAAAATGTTACTTTGGTCGAGATAAATGACGTTACTACAATGGCTTAGCTAAAGCAAGTGCTTAGCGAAACTAAGCATGATATTCACAGACATTACTTCAGTAATTATATTTGATGATAATCATTTGGACCGCATCACCACCTGACATCGGGTGGGATCGTGATCAAGCGCTGGTTTTTCAAAATGTAAAAAAAATAGCTTGTCTGTCACGCTTAGAACATCGCTTTCTAAGGCATAGCTTAGTGACGTCGAAGTATTTTTTATAATTTTTTTTATTATCATTGACTAAGTCTAGAAAATCTAATTGCATTGAAAATAATTTAGCATTAATTCATAAACGAACTTCACTAATGTCATACATTAATATTAATAGCATACATCATCCATTGAAGGTTTAACATAATACTGCGCGTCACATGACTCACTGTCGACGTGCAGTGTTCAAAACAAATCCACAACCGCAAACAAACCGCAAATGGTAAATTAATATAAGTTTTATACTTAACCAGCCCGCTTTACGACGTTTTTAGAAATATAGCAAAAATCTGTCTGTGTTTGTGTTCTTAATACAGGGACAGAAATAATCACACTCCGAATTAATACGACAGAATAAAAAAGTAAATTCCCATATTAGTTGTCTTACTCTCAAAGCCAACATTTTTGTGTATAAAATGTATTGAATTTATAAATTAAACAAAACACTTTAAGAAAACCCAAAAAAAACAATATTTCTTTCAATGTGGAGGTAAGTTGCGTCTTTAATTATACAATAATATACTTTTTTTTATTCCAATAATCGCGCGATAAGTGCGCAGTTTTAATAAAAAAAAACGACATTTGGCAGTGAAAGAAAATCGATCTTAAAAACATTTTATGTTCTAGTAAAGTAAAATGTTCAAAAAATAGTTTGTAATAAATCTTACTGAAACAAACGAGTGGTGGTCAGACAGCCTTGCGAGTGACTCGTGATTTTCCTTGTTACGTTGATATGGTTTAAAATGGAATAAATTTAATTATCTATTAATACAACTGCCACAACAGTTGCATGTTATGAAATAATTGAACGCAATAAAGATTGCGAGACGGGTTAAAACGAATCGTATTCGATATACATTTATAGTAAATATATATGCTAATTTTAACAAAAAAAAAAGGGAGAAACATGGCTTCGGTAGTTTGGGTACGTGGAAAAAATGAACGAGGAGAGTTGCAAGACAAATGTATGGTGCAAAAGTGAGTGGCAGTGTCGGTAGGTGATGTCCCAGGAGGACTTACATCGATCAGATTAGTGACATACTAAAGAAAGGCGACGTAGGAAGTACACGTAACCGACGAGTATATATGCATCGATGTATAAAATGCTATCTCCATTTATCCGATTATCATTATTACAAGCTAACGTTTTAAAATAAATATACAACTAAATAATGCAGGCGTAAAAACGCAGTACATACGTACAGAGGTCACAATATCTCGGTTTAAATCTACCGAGACACAGTACATTGTACTAGGGGCAGGGGGAGGAGTGGGTACAGTCGTAGCCATATAAAATTCTAGCGCCGAGCATGAAATACTAATGCCTCCAGCATTATGCGCGTTTATATATCATTGTATGTTACCAAGTCGTAATATTAATTGTGTTATACGTATAGTTACTAGTAAACTAACGTTCTAGAAATATAAACGTGCATTATAACATGATACATAAATGTAATTATTCGTAGGTTTTTGTATATAATAAACAAGGTTTTAACTTGACTTTGTCGCCTGTTGCACAAACAAGAGGTGATGAGAAGTGAATGGGTGACTGCATCGTATTCCATGCAAGTGTCAAAAATAAAGTTCATTAAAACTCATTAATGTAGATGTACATTGCAAGAAAGCCACGATCCAATGAAATTTATTTGCCATTATTA
Organism: Papilio aristodemus; assembly: GCA_016277805.2. Lineage (NCBI taxonomy): Eukaryota > Metazoa > Arthropoda > Insecta > Lepidoptera > Papilionidae > Papilio > Papilio aristodemus. The sequence continues at coordinate 1,185,452 of JAABKM020000013.1, read as the reverse complement.
ATATATACCGTAAAATATATTATTTACACTATATTATAAATTCATAAGTTTTAATTTAAGTTATTCTTTATACATTGTATACACTAATTATTTTAGTAACAATTAACGCTAAGTCACTTCAGAAAATAACGTTCAAACATCGGAAGGATTATGAAAAAAAAAATTATACATTTAAGAATATCCATAGGAACACACTTCTTTTGTTACATAATTAAATAAATCTTTCTAAAAGCACAGAATTACACCACGACTAATACAGTAATACATACTATTATATAAGTACGGCTTCACTTGTACAATAAAAGTCGGAACACAATAATACAATCATAAAGGACCGTTGGGAACAGCTGTTTACACACCTGCTTCCCGACAGCTGGCTCCCTAAGGAGCACGCCTTAAAGTTTTTATGTCGCGTGGACCCTTGGGGAATGTCGACAAGTTAGCGTAGCGATAAACCGAGCACAATATTAAATATAAATGACATTTTTATATCAACATTGTCTATGACAGGCTGGATGTTACGTTTCTGGGCTGTCAATTTAAAATATAGAAACATTTCCATAAATTAGTTTAGTATTTCATTTTCTTTAGTTTTAACATAAACAATAAAGTCTCGAGTTCGAATTTCGGAAAGTAATATTAGGTTTTTGCGACTCGGTATCAGCTTGGAGTTTGTGTCCCATATGACGATAAAAAAACCGAAAAAACCTAAGGCGAGAAATGGATGAACTAGTTATACCTCTGCGTACCCCTTCGGGAACACTGCCGTGAAATATATATCTTCCGTTACCCTTCTCTCAGTCGGGCAATTATTTGTTTCATATGACTACCGGTATCATATCAATTGACCCGTACTGATTCGAACATCATTTCAATTGGCATCGATGATCATTTCAAAGTATTTTAACCTTCTATACAAATGCTATTTTGTAAAATATATGAGGAACAGTTGATTGTTCGAGCTTGAGGAAAATATACAACACTTGGATGCTACTTAGCTCCTTTTTTATTATGCTTGTGTATTGTAGTTACTTCATTGTATACAGTAGTGCGATAAGAATCACAAATTGTTTTTAAAACTAAAAGCGAAAAGCTTTTAGGTTAAAACAAAATGCGCTTCCAACTAATTCGACTAACCAATAACTTTTGTCTTGCTCGAAGGACCAAAAAGAACAAATTTAAAACACGTTATTTTCATAACTAAAACGAATCATTTCAATTAACATTAATAATAACTCAATAGAAGAGAACAAATTATAACTTTATTACCAAAGCACTATAAGGGGACAGCCACGTCTTGGAATGCGAGGCTGTATGTTACTCGTATTCCCTGCGTATGAATACTTAGGATATTGCGACCTTGGCCTTTGTCCCATGCTGTGCATAACTGAACACCCCTAAATAATAGCATTCCAGAGAGTTCGTTAGTATTCTACTAGTCTTGGCATATTTGTTAGCTCAAGGTCTAATTATTTAAGCTTACTGAAACTTCCTCGGTTTATAAGATTTGTGACACATATTTTTAATCATTAGTGGCTCTATGTATGAGTATTGAACTATTAAGCAATGGATTTATTTGGATTTTTACGGATTTGTGAAAAATTACAAATATTTGTTTTAGGCTTTTTGTCGGGTGGCCAGTTTGTAACGATATACGGCCACATTTTAAATAGTTTTTTGAAATTTCACGTATAATCTAACTAACTACAACAAAACGTAAATATGTATTGTTGTAACGTAATTAATAACTAATGACGTCATAAAGGGATGTAACTTGAGATTTGAAGGTATTTTTATATAAGTCTTATGTCAACTGTAGGCTTTCACGGCTTAGCAAAGAGCCCATATAGTATCCAGCAGAAATATAACGATTTCTTATTATGACACAAATAAAACATGGTACAAAACACTACATGAAATGAAATATGCAAAGGAAAGTATGAAACTGTTCAACAGTCTTCGCGGAAAATTATAAATCGAATAAAGGAAAACAGAATATAAGAGGATTAGAAGTTGAAAGACTTCTTACCGTTACTTGTTTTGTAAAATATAGGCTTAAGACCAACAAAGAAAATGTTGTTTTCAGTAATATTTTCATTGCAAAATAAATATTATACAAAATTATTTAAATTATAGATCTGGCGGAATTACTGCTTATTAATTCTGTACAGTGTATGTTGGCTCACACTTCACTTCGCGTAACAAAAAGGAGATCACCTATCTATTAGACACGGGCCTAGCACAATTCGCTTCTTTTGAATTAAAACATATGGTACAGTAGTACTGGTATCGTCTTTCTTGACTATGTTACTAATCTGGTAACATTCTAAATAAAGTATGTTCCAAGAATAGCATACAATACCGCTATTATTTCTACAGCATAAGTTTGCCTTGTCACTATTTCTTCTTTCAAAATTCTGTTCAAGTTTTATAATGAGTTCTCTTTTAGGCCACATTTTTAAATCGTAACGCTTTGATAACATATGACACATCTCACGCCTGTAGTCCCCGAAGGGGGTAGGCAGAGGTGCAACTAGTGCACCCATAAAACATGACTCTCTCTGTTTCTCTCTCTACTGTCGGTTCCACATATCTAAGGATCCCAACGCTTCCACCGGTCTCTGTCTAGCGACACATATGAATAACAAATATATATAATATTAATGGATTAATTCCATGTATCGTGTTCCTTGAAGCATTGAAGTATAACGCATAGTAAAGGCTCACTAACTAGTCCTTCAGTTATAGCGTGACCCGACAATCGATCTACCGGTACACCTTGATTCACTCGGCATCATGACGACCTTCGCAAAAGAACTCGTACGATTTTCAATTGTACCATTCATCGGTTTGAACTTTCATTCTGTTCACAAATCATTCTGCTTCAGTTGCTATTTACAATTTGAATCTATTGTCGAATATCTCCACGATATGGAATATTAAAATTCGACCGAATTCATTTCAATAGTACTTATAATATTTTATATTTATATTGAAGTATTGCAAACCTTAAGTGGCAATAGACCGAACATATATTCGGTTATGCTAGTGGGTCGAAAAGTTCTTATGAAATGAATAAGATCGCTAAAAACTACTTTTTTTCAGGCTTTCACTAAAGTCCGAAGCTTTTTGTTATGGATTAAACTTCTCTAATTGTTAAAAATGTTTGGTTTCCTAAAGTTTTCTAAAACTTAACAAAGTTTTACTGTTTGTTGCTTTAATTGGAAGTTATTATAACCAGTAAATAAAGTTGATAAAAATTACATTTTTTTCACTTTTTTTATTTATTTATTTACAAGAACACGTGTAGATTTAATTAATAAAGAGTATTTTAACAAAGTGACAAGCTGTTTGTAGGAGATTAACTCAACTTCGTGAATGATTGTGAACGAGCTAATCAAGAATTATAAAAAAATATATTTGAACGCTATTACAACATCAAAGTTAGTTAGTTTACTAAACAATCTATACCGCGTTCTAATAATAACTGATACGAGCGTTAAGTTTGTCTATAAATACATCAAACGTACTTTGTATCGTCTTCCGGTGCTTTACTTAACCTTTGGGCGCACTACACGTTCGCAGCAGACTGGATTATTCAACCATAAAGAGACCGTAAGTTAACGCACCAATGAATCATACACAATGTTTGTTATACATTACCTTTTTTGTTTAGATCTCAGTACTGGTCGCATGTCAGTTGAATACATCCGTATTTAATAAACATGGCCGTTTAAGGAATCATGTCTGTGTACTTTTGAGTATATGAACATAACGCTTAACGCTTGAAACGGGGGTGGTATAGAAACAATAGACAAAAACATTTTCACATTCATAATTTGCCTTAACATTGATACTAACATATGGTATTAACACTAAATGTTTGAAAATATTAATAAATATACGTACATACTTAGCTCTAATGAACCCTAAACCTATTGTAAAACAATCTTTTTTTTGCTCAGCATATATTTGAAAATTTAAAATGGATAACTGCCTCGGTGATTCAATGGTATCACGTATTACGTATATGGTACCGCTGCAACGCTGGGGTACCGGGTTCCATTCCCAGGTCGGGAAGAATGATATTGGGTTTTTTTCAACTTGATATCAGCCCGGAGTTTGGAATTTGTGCCCGATATGGCGATAGGCTCGCCCCCTATCACATTAGGGGACGGAAAAACATGGCGAAATGTGGGTGCACTAATTGCACCTCTGCCCTACCCTTTCGGGGAATACAGGCGTGAGATATGTTTAAAATGGATAACAATTTAAAACAGATTGTATTCAATCTGAGTGCCAAATTTCATTCCAATCCATTCACCCATTCTGGCATGAAGGAATAACAAACGTCTATCCATCTATCCATATATCAATCCACGCATCCATTCAAAATTTCGGATTTATAATATTAGTAAGATATAAAATGCATAATTGATGAAATATTAATAGTAATTATGAAGGAAAATTTCTTTTCTTTCACAAAGTTTTATTACATTATACCATAGGAGGCTTAAGTTTTTTTCTTTGCAAACAATCTTGACGCTAAGTACGTAGACAAAGAAAAAGTTTCCCTCTGTAACAAATACGAAATACTATTTTCTTTTTAATAAAATGTTTGCTAAATTTATGCTATTAATGAAATTTCGTTCGAGATTTTTAATCAAGACAACAAACATATCGAGAAAAATAAACGAGAAACGTAAATGAAATTAAAAAGAAAACTCCAGTCGTCGTTGTAAGAAAGTCCAACAAAAAAAAACAACAACATTCTGATTGAAATAAAATATTCCAAGATAAGTCAGCGAATACATAACGAAGTTGACTTTTCATTAAATCCTCCAGACCTCCAGATTTACTTAATACGACGAATTAACGCCCTAAGCTAAAATCTTTATTAATCTCAAATAAAAAGACTTTTGTCTCGAATATGTTAAAATAACCCCATTTATATAACAGGAAAACAAATACGCGCTGTGGAGACATTGCAGGAACCGGTATCCAAAAATTTGAGAATGTTGTTAACTTCAGTGATGAATCATTACTTCTCTTAGAGGTTGACTTGTAGAAAATGCCTTAAGGCATTAGTCCGCCCTTTATATTAATAATAAAGTAAATATTTGCCTAGAAAATTAAAGAACGACGAGTGCAAAAGGATTTTTTTCGACAAATTCAAACATACTGACCGTCGAATGCTATATTATGAATATTTTATGGTAAGAGATGGTAGACAAGCGGTAAACCTATCAGGTTAAATATCATTTAATGACCTGTCAATATTATGATCTTTCGGATAAGTTTTAAAGATTACGATGCGTTGCAAACATTTGTGTCGAAATAAAATGTAGCATTAGGTACGTTCACTCAGATGCAGAAGTGTATTCTTCACTCCGGCGTTCAAGACCGACGAAGAAATACATCCCGGTCGAGACGACTCATACAAACTGTTGCTTCTGACTGTACTTATCACGTTAAAATTGTTTTGCAAAACTACACAAAAAATGGTTTCCATGTCTCTTATAATTAGCATCATGTCTTATATCCCTTCTTTTTTATCAGTATACTTGAATTTAAATAAAAATGTTAATCTAAACAAAAATGTAGTAAAAAAAACTGCAAATAACAACAGGAAGCCAACGGAGTGGACCAAGCGTGGTAACGAACACATTCAGCAATTAATGTCAATTAAAACATACCGTCGCAGCACTTTACAATATAAACTGTGAATGAAACTTCTTATCATTTCTAATTACCCTCTAGCAGCGGGAATGATACGTACAACTATTTTTTTTATTCTATTAAAAATCCAGACGTCCTGTCTTACTTGAAAATTTCAATAATTAATTGTAAATTACAAAACATGCATTTCAGTAATACTTTTAATAATCAATATTTGGTAAAATTTTAAGCATATAGCAGTTATAAAAAAAATTATTAAAATACATACAGCTACTGGATACATGGCATTCATTCAGGACACATTGGTAGATAATCCAAGACTCCAATTCAATCATAGTGGACGCAGTCATCTTCCTCACAAAAATATAAACGATTATTCCCAGTCAATAAATGAATTATTTTGAGTTTCTCGTATATTTCACTGATAGTTCGCACAATTCATCTATACTTTAATTCAAAACTCAGTAAAACACCTTATTCCAGTCAAAATATACGATATTATTACTTGTAAATAAACGCGCACATGCAATTTAACACGATGTTTTGTTACCGCCCACGTACGTAAGTTCTGAGCAGTGATTCAATTCGACATTCATATTAGCTCCTAGTGAGCTATGATATGAACTGCGCTCCCTTCCCAGCTGTTATGAGCAATGTAAATGTTGCCATTGATTGATTCAAACTTACAATACAACTTTTACAAAAAATTACTAAAATATTAACATAAATTGATGAGAATTATATTTCACGTTCTCTCAATATCGTTGTTATATTGTATATGTTTCCACATACAAAATTTGGCATTAAAGGAGAATTGAATTAAAAAGTACTTTTTTTAGTTAAAAATGTGTTATTATTTGAATTAATTATCGCAACATTTAAAATTGTTCTGAGAAAATAATTTAACAGCATTATGGGCAATTTATAACTGCGGGCAACATTTTTTCCATAGACATATACATCTAATTTTCTATTTTTAATGGCAAAACCAATTTAGAAAAACAGTGTACTATTATTAACACTATTTTTTTTTTGAAAAATGAAATAAAATCATTTAGTCCTTAGTGATTAATTTCTGTTAACAGAAAATTGAAAAATTTCTGTGACCTTGGTGCATGGTCTGATAACGGCAACACCAGCTTGTCATTACCTTCCAGACTACTTCATTCTACTCTATAGTTTTTTACAACTGTTTGGCACAGTAGAAAGTTCTGTATTTGTAAATATTACATTAATGTAAATACCACAAGTGTTTTAAATATTTTTTTAATCGAAACCTTTTTGTGTAATGTGAAAGTGATTTGTGTCGGACATCCATCAAATTTGTGATCACTGTACTTTTAAACGGTCAGTATTTTCTGCCTGCGTATATTTTTTTCAAACACCTGTGGTTCTTGGTTACTATGATTATATTATTTCGTATGTTGAGCTGTCGCCTATTTTAGGGTTTCTGTGACCTTCATTTCAGAATATTAAATGACAATATTAAGGTATAATGTGACGCTGCGCTGTTCCTGTTAGCCTTGAATGCACACAAAATTTGATACAATAAGTACAATGATTGTTAATATTTTAAAACACATATAGCTCTTACAATAAGAATAAGTTCAAACGTTTAATGTCTATTTAAGAGATTATATATAATATAAAATGGATTACTACATTTAGTCTTACTTTAAATGCAGCCACTTTCTTCACAAAACTTTGTATAGTTTCCAAAATAATATAGACTCGATACATAATTATCAAATAAAAAAATCATTCATACACCAGCAAACTTCTGTTGTTTTCTTTTATAGCAATGTTTATACATTCCTGTATCTACTGCAACTACTATAAAATAGTTTCTCTTGCAACTGAATAGATTTAGTTTCTGTTGGATAATGTTTATTTACTAACTTAGTATAAAACAATATCACATAATTGTGTAGAGAAAATTAACATTTACATGTGTACTTGAACAATATACAATAATAAATGAATATATAATACACTTTAAAATTCTACTTTTTTGTTTATTGATAAAAAACATACAGATTTTTATCATAGGAATTAAATATCAAATCAAGTTGCTCATACACCAAATTGTATTGTAATTTATTTGTTTTTCCTCTGCAGTGACAATGATAGATATCCTACTCTATCCTACTCAAATATGTGTCTTTAATATTCTTTTCAGTCTAGTCTTATTTCTTACCTAACTAATCTGTAAAATAGTGTTCTAGGTAATTAGATTTCATGATGATTTGCAGACAGGTTGTTCAGTCTTTTAAATAAACTATTATTTCTTTATTGATTTAATCAAGCAATTAACTAATACTTCTATTTTGTTGCAGAATGTGCACAGTTTGTTTACATTACACACTTGTAAACACTTTTTAGATGTGAATAATAGGAAGTCTAATTCTAGTTCTCTTCCCCTTCCTATCTATTTCTAATAAGGAAAGGATGGGAAGAAGATATGACAGAGGAGGGGATCCTTTTTCTGTTGATCCCTTCCTCTGTTCAAAGGTAGGCAATGTATCTGCAATTCTTTTGATTGATGTAGATGTCTGTGGGTAACGGTCACCTAACATCAGGTGTCGATTTGCTCATTTGCCACCTTCTCCAATAAAAAAATAATTTTTGATATTTCAAAATTGTATAGTTGCCATCTATAGTCCACAAATTTTATTGCATTAATTTATTTGAATGTAAATAATCAATTATGTTAGCATACTGATAAGTCTTATCAGAGATTGTGACTCAGATGTGACAACAATGTAGAACATACATTTCTATGAATTAGTCAGATAATCTTTGTCAAGAATTGGCAAATAGTAAAAACATGTTGCATTATATTTATCAGTTAAAAAGAGAAAATAAACATTCTCAATGATTATATATATAGCTATACATGTATTGTGCCACCAAGGTAGTTCTAAAGTGTTATTTTTTCTGTAAAAAAGAGGGGAGTGGATAAGAAAAATGAGTGAAAGGAGTAAGTGGCATCTTAGTATTGCAGACAAAATGAAAGTATAAGTCTCCCTGTTCCACACTCATATTCTGTCATTAAACAATGGATAGATAAATGTATTTGGAAACTATTTGGACATTTAACATTTGTCATACCTTTTTATCCACAGCAAGTTTACAGTTGACTGCTTACAATTAATCTGTACAATACACAGTATTAGCAGGAAATAGTATTGTTAACATAACATTTCCTCCTTTTGATTTCTCTGCAATCTTCTTTTTCCAGTTCCAGTCACCACTGGAATTTTACTATTTTAGTGAAGGGCTTAAATTATGAACATTTGGTGATAATATTTTGTGTCCATATATTTTACAAAAATTATAATTACTTTTAACATCAGTAAATAACCTTTCTGCATCTGTCCACTGATCCATCATAGATTCAAAGACTTTCCAATTGATGATAAGATACAGTTTTAATGATAAATGAAGAGATCCATTAAGACAGATTGTAACATATAGTCTGCAAAGACGCTACAAGGCTATAAAATACAGATAAAATAGCTGTTTAGATAAGAAAAATCTGGTTTTCGGGTTGATACTTATTACCTCTTGATAAACCTCTTTGTCATTCCTCTGCTGGAGATCTAAAAACCTTACAGATTAATATTAAAATATTGTCATCGCATATCGTAAAGAATTACTCAACTTTATTGAACAGGTGTTTTCTACAACATTGTGTTATTAGTCCATGAATCATTATTTTGATGAAAAGTAAAATTTTAATTGTTACTATTCCAATTTCGTCATATTATAAATTAATACATTGGAAAAATAATATTAGTTTCGCCTAATAATTGCATTCGCATATACATTGAACCAGAACACGTTAAGAGTCGTCTGTCCGTCGTTAAGGTATTAATAACACCCGTAAACGACGAGCATAGATGTAAGACTGTAGAATTAGCAAAAGCCTACCTACCCTCTTTAACCCTTAGGATGACGGATGTCTATGCTTTTTTATGTATTTTTATAAGAACACCGCAACTTAAAGGCACACAATAAGAAAACAATAGTAACTTTATAATTGTGTAATTTATTACAAAATTTTATTTCAATAGTTTATTGCAAAACGGTAATAAAACCTTGCAACGATAGGTTCACGATGTTAAATAAGTTAAAAAAATATTTACACTAATGAAGTGTATCTAATTAACATAAATGGCGACATCTGCGTCGACATTGCGGATTGGCGCTTTGGTATTTGTCCCCTTATTTAAATAATTCAAACGACTTGATCATTTATAAATAGCACACAAGGTGACACATTATAAGGTTGTAAGCACTATATACGTACTTAAGGATTGACCTACTGATGTGTTGTATTAGGTACCCTGAAGTCGGGAGGTTTTTTATTTCGCTTCTGGATCACTCCATTGTCTGGTCTCTAATCTGATACTGTGGGCACTACCATTTTATATTTACTTGTTTCAGAGTTTATCTTGTACCTTTCATAATATCCTTAAATAAGTTGCATAGAGTCAAGCAAACAGGAATCTCTAGAATTGATAATGGTCACAAATCATTTACTAAACCAGACATTTACATACATTAAGAAATTGAGCCGAATTAAATAAAAGAAATTGAGCCGAAAACATATGGTGTTATCAAGGACACCTTAAGACATAGGTGGGGCCATAATCTTTAAGACATTGACCTTAAGCCACCAGACTTTATTATCAAACCAGTATAATGTTTTAATTTGTCTGAAAGCATGTTATTATTGCTGCACGTGATTGAATTTTTTATAGTTTACGATTAAATCTGACGCGTCATGAAGTGATATAGTTTACTACAAAAAGAGTAGAGGTTACGCAAATTCTCCTTCCCACCCTTTTCTAACAAGGAAAGGATAAGATACGACAGAGGAGGGTATCAAAAGGAAAAGGAATTATCCTTTTTATGTTGATTCCATCCTTTATCCCTCAAAGGAAGGCAACGCATACTGACTCTTTTAGTTGTTGTCTGCGAGCATCAGTCACCGTCAGGTGTACCGTTTACTCGTTTGCCACTTGTTAGTATACAAAAAGATATAGTATCTGTCTATCTATTAATAAAAGAGGTACAACCAAGCCCTCCCGTCAAGTATCTACACATAGTCTAACAAATACTAGACTTTCAACTGCCCGTCTAACTAGGTTGAAGCGAGTAGTTGATCGTCAACTGCGAGTATATCCTCGCGTTAAAGTGTATTGTCGCGTCAGGCGGAAGCTACCTTAACGATTGGAGGACACTTAAAGGAAAAGAGTTAAGGCGCAGCTGTTAAGATCTTAAGCTAAGCCGAGTAACACTTCTATAGCGTGTTCTAAAACACTAGTGACGCCATCTAGGTCACACGTATCATTTGTTTTCGTTGGCCTCAGATCATAAAAATATTATCATAACTAATTAAAGTTTTATCACGAATATTAACACTAGAACTACAAGTTGTCTTTGAATTACAATGTATTTCTCATTAAAGAACTTTACTATTGTATCTTTAATGTTTATACACAAGTTATCGTACACACGTTAACATGTTACGTGACAAGTATGTATTGTGATACGACTTCCTTTACTGTACATTTATTACTATTGATCTTTGTTATGTAACAGTAGGTGCAAGTTATTTTTTATTTAAATAATACTTTTGACATAAAATGTTGGTGCACTAGTGAGTTTAACATTATATAATGAGACAAAGTAGTGCTTGTCCATGATCCCACCCGATATCAAGTGGTGATGTGGTACGCGCTAGTTAGGTAAAATCTTGTTCACTATTATTTTATAACTCTCTCTCTCTCTCTCTCTCTCTCTCTCTCTCTCTCTCTCTCTCTCTCTCTCTCTCGTATCGAATTTCGTTGGATGTTTGCTTGTCAACAGCATAACAAACGAAGTCTGCTTCTTGGTCACGTTTTAAAGTTATCGCCGGCAACAGTATTAGTATAATCGTTACATACTCTGTGAGAAGCGTTATCATTAATACAGAGTAATGTTTTGTATTGCGGTATTTATCTTATCGTGTGTCTGAGCCATCGTAGCATATAAATAAAAACAATCGCGTCCCAGCCACGCGTTCACTTGTTTGCGTTATAACAATGGCCGTAAAACCTGAAATGTAGTGATGTCATGCTGCAAATATTGCTCTGACAAACACGTAAGTGCTAACACCTTAAATGGTTTAGTATCAACTCTTAACTGAACTCTCCTCATTTAGCATTATTTTTATTTTGCTTTCATTAACTTGGTCTTTTAATTGTTCGAACAATTCTCAGCTTATGTTTTTACAAATAACTTGGAAAATTGCTTATTTGAAAACAAATGACTACATTTTACTATAACTGTCCTCTTAAGATATATATGTCCTGTTAATTCCGTGTTTGTCTTTTTTCTCTATGGCATATATAAACATCCAGTAGTTAAAACTCTTGTACTATGTTTACGAAATTACTACGAGTATCATTAACATATTAATCAAGAGGGTTTTTCTTGGTTATTTTACATAATATATAAAATTGTTATAATCATATTTTATCTAATCTTAGAAATTACATAAATGTAAATTTTAAATACTTAAGCTGACAAAATTAAATGCAAAAGTTAGACCAGTTCTAACTTAAATCAGTTCTAGTTAAGTCTCCAAGACTAAGGGCATGATAAATAGACATAACTAATTCTCTATTTGAATGTCACGCACGTTGCTATGCATTTGCTTTGGCTAAGAAATACCTTAGTACCGTGCATTTATCACGGTCTTAGTCATAGTGATTTGAGAAGATGCTGGCTGGGAATCGAACTCATGACATTATTAATCTCAAGAATTACTAATAGGATTTGGATATTTTATTTTGTCGGTCGAAATTTACATTAAAATCTAGCATCACGCTATGATCCTTAAGGACCGATCAGAAAATGCTAAGTTAGACGGGAATGTGACGGTAAAATCACGGAGCGCTTCTATTTTTTAATTTGTATAAAGGGTGTTATGAGTAGCCTTGATATTGTGTCCTTGGACCTTCCACAAACATTACTGCGTGTGCATTGCGTTCTATTATAAAATCACAATCGCCGTTTGTCAACTGTGTCGTCTTGTTTGAGGCCATAAAAAAGCTGCGTAATACACAAATTAGTATAACATGGCATTGACGACTAAATCAGGTTTATAAAGTGATGTGATGGACAAAAATACACGCCATTTTATTAGGTATAGAATTAAAACTGATGCAGTCAGTTTCGATTTCCTTAATTATTTTTAATTAACCTTATAAACATGAAAACATAAATAACAAATGAGTCATAAAGCTAGTACTTGATTAGTGTTAGAATTATAGGCACATGATTGATTTTTAAATTGAATTGATAATTTTTGGGTCACTCAACCGTGTGTTCGTACCACTGAAAAGTTTTTTTTTTCCTGTTAATATTCGAATTTAAATTTTCAAAGAGTTTTAATAATAATAAAGAAGTTATTTATTTAATATTGTCAATAACGAATTAAACAAAACTAAACCAGATACTATTCAGTGATTTAAACGTTAAAAGGTATATAATGATGACGTCACAGTCTCCGCCTAACACGTTTAATGCACAATACAATGTTCCGGTCCCCGACGTCGCAATACGCTGTGAATGGCAAGTCCCCTGGTGCGTTAAAACGGCGCCACGCTCTAGGTCGTCCGCGACGTAGAGTGCGGAAGTCCTACAATGAATACCAAAAAGAATCGCTTCAGTAAATAATATTTAGTAATCGGAGGGCGATGTGGCGAGAGGCTCGCCCTATATAATATCCTGGGGCAATATACTAATGTTATATTGCCCCAGGATACTATATATACTATAAGGCGAAGCGAGCAAAAGTTGCTTTCCTAATATATTTTGGAATTTAGGAATTTTAGTGTAAAAGGTGTAGTGGGTTTCCAAATATTAATGTGACATCTAAACACATCATAAACATAAGATAATTAACAGTAAAATACGAATACTTTTACTTGACTATCAGAAAGTACCAAAGAGATTTTTCTCAAACCGAGAAGATAAGACACTTCCGTAAAAAGTCGCTGTTCAACACTTCTCGTTGTTACGAGCTCTAGAGACTTATATAGTCGAAATAATTAACATTTACCCTCATTTCATATTATGCGGTAAAGGTTTAATCCAATAAATATCATCATTCTCACCAGGTGGGGTTGTTGTCTAGTTCTAGTTTTTTCATTTATCTGTGCGAGCGATCATTATTTGTATGAGCTACCCCGCAGAGTTCTATTTCGAATGCCTTTTGCCACAATGAAGGCAGAATATTACTCCTGCTGTTGAACAAAATTAAAACTAGGCCAAGCGTCTTAAAGACATGTCTATTAAATGAATCCGGGATCTTGTGCAACAATTATAAGTCTGTTTTTAGCTATTGTGTACTGACGAATATATTTTTGTGTCTCAAAAGTGACTACATATACATCAATGACACTTTCAAAAGGCTCAAGGTTATTTAAGATTATCAATGAGACTTCCTACAAGACGGTCGATGTGGTCAAGGCTGTGGCAAACCTCTGAATCAGTCCCGCAGTGGATGTTCATTGGCAAATTAAAGTTGCTCTATGTTGTTTTAATAACTGTAATTCTCTAGTTATTTATTTTAAAATAGCATTAGTAGATTAAAGTCAAAATTTACTAATATTTGTCTTAATCATTCTAAGTTTGAAAAAGTTTGTGCTAGGATATAGTTCACGACAATAGTCTAAAGCAGGGCTTCTTAAACTTTTTTTATATAGCGACCCCCTTCAAGCTTAGGAAATTTTAAACGACCCCCTCTTCCATATAATGAAATATATATTAACCGTAGATGTAGATGTCATATCGCACTATTTTTATTTGTATTTATATTTGTACGTAGTGTGTATACTAATTTTAAAATTTTATTTATAATGAGTGAAAAGTATCAGATCTTTGCGACCCCCTTTCAGTAGTCTCGCGACCCCCCTGGGGTTCGCGACCCAAAGTTTAAAAAGCCGTGGTCTAAAGGGGACCAAACCCACGTCCATGTTGTGCGTGACTCGTAGACCGCATCCTTAACCGATTGGGTATTGGCGCTTCTTTTTTAAAATGTATAAATTCATTAGATAGTTATAAATTAGAATCAATTGGAAAACACATAGGTGTGCTCATAATGCCTTAATCGTCGACAGGTTAAACTCGACAGCATCGTCTCGGCGGTGGCCCGGTTCACGTCTTTATATGGATTCCTTACGCATTGTTACGTAAATACGGACAAGGCCCACGCAGCGCTCTTACATTATACGTTATATAGATCTCGTTTTATAAAATGCATGTTTGTATTTACTAGATTTTAACACGTCTACGCTACTCTACATTTGTTTATATGACGCAGCGTTTTCTAAAAGCGTTGTAAGACATTTCTCAGTTTTTTAATTTTAGATATATGACCTATATATGAGATCATCGAAGTATCAATCACTCAACGTACTAAGAAAGAGCTCTGTTTCGTATATATTATTATGAAAGAATCTTATATGAAAAGGAACATATATTGCACAAATAGCGCACTTGTCCCTCTTCTTTATCGAGTAAAATATTCCGAAGCTTGTTTTAAGGTTATGTGGGATTACAACAATTAAATCCCGCCTTCGAAGCCATAGCTGTAACGTTTTCCGAAGTATCACGTGTAGAAAACAAGGGGTCAACGACTTAGAAATATTTACATAAGTCGGCACTAGAAGTCTAAAAATGAGGTTAATTAAAAGTTCCATGAAACGATAAAGGACCAAAGGACTTTTAATTTTATGGCCCAAGTACAATACCATATTAAAAACATGTCCTACTTCTTACATTTTAGGAATATAAAAATGGCGATGTACATATTTGATCAAATAGAAATATAATATTTCTGAAACACGACATAAAAGATAAATTGTTATGCACCAACAGAAAAGGACCTTTGTCCTAATGCACCACACAAAGGAATCCCTTTAGCGAAAAGAACTAACAAGTCATATAAAGGGGTTTTTTTTACTGGTCATTAATTTTAAAACGCACCGTTCTATTTCGGAGCTCGCGTAGGTGACGTTGTATCATCGGTCGTACGTTTATTTTTACTTACATTCGTCATATTCTGGCAAAGATCGCTGTAAACATGGACACCAAAAATGTACTCGCTCTCACATCTATGTATGAGTAAAATAAAAAAAAAAACGTTAATGGAGTGCTCACAAAAATGACTCCTTTCGTATAACAGCGTCTTGACGGATAATTTTGTTATTTGGATGACTGTAGAAATATTTTAAAACGTCTCGATAGTTTAATTCCTTCACGTGTGACGCATGTCAGTCGAAAATACACAAAACAAGTTTGTACAGCGGACAATAAAGTTTGCATTGATGTTCAACTAATTCTTAATAATATCTAGTCAGGTTTAACAATCCAAGAAACGGTTGTGACCGCAGCTAGGCTCTACAATTTTTATGTTTGTAATTTTAGAATACCCGCGTTCTAAATTTGTTAATGTTCTCATTGATTTTATTCCAAGAATTTTGTTTATTTGTTTGAATATGTTGTGATTTTTATTAAATATTGTTACAGGACAGTTGGTCGGCATGGTGATGGAAGCTAATCCAATTGCAGAAAATCATAACGATGGTGAGTTCTGTTATAGAATTTTAATATTGGATACATTAATGAATTTATAGTACAGTGAAATATATCCGAAGCTTTGTCAGTCCTAGATGAGCGATTAAACGCGATGTTAAGACATGACGCGGCGACACTCGAATGTATCAAGCAGTCGTATTTGTGGTCTATGTTTCCTAGACTGAAACGAGATGCGCGTCATGTCGTACCGCGTTTCGTCACTCAACTAGGAAAACGAGAAACTTACGAATCGTAATAATGTGCTGTGCTCCCCGAAGGGATAGGTAGAAGTACAATTAGTTCATCTTTTCGCCGTATGTATGTTCCACGATGTAATAGGGTACGAGCCTATCGCCATTTCAGCCACAATTCCAGAATCCGGACTGATATATGTCGTATGGCGATTTTTTACTCAAAATGCGCTTTACACTAAACGAGTTTTCATGTATATTTAAAGATTGATAACTTGTAAATATATTTTAATATCGGTCATTAACCTTAATATATGTAGATACGATTTCTGCAACTCATCCATCTACGACCGAGATCCGTCAAGTAGAATAGGACACACGCGCCGTATCCTAATTTTAATCCAACCCACTTGCGCCCACGGAAAGATGGCGTCCTATACCAGCATGTGTCGCTCTATTAATACTACACCACGCTGTTTGCATCTGTAAAGTGTCATTGTGGGCCATAAAACGTGACCAGTGGCGGAAAATATTCCGTTTAAAGACCAAAAAAACTTAACATTTAAAGACTAGCTATCCTTCGTGATTTTACTCATCCCGTACTCATTTTGGTATATGACGATAGGTTACCACATTATGGGACGGAAAAACATTGAAAATCTCATCAGTATAATAATTTTACTACGGTCTTTAATAATAATAATAATAATAATCAATGTAACGTCTAGTATAATATACACCCGACACTTTATTTGTAAACCTATACACGGCTTCCTTGTATATTGTGATTTTCTTTTCCAACCAATTAAAATATTTGTACCAGGAAAACTAAAACATTGTTAGCATGATAGCATGTGATATTTTGGTTTGTGGCTTGAACAAAAAACTTACAACTAAGCCCGCTAGAATATCGTTTTTGTAAAAATATCCCGCGTCTTCTAATCACTTGCGCCATCTGACGGAGGAATTTCAGATCAAATTTCATGGTCGCACACTCACTGCCCCCACAAGCAGAGCGGAACTCTGTTTGAAGTCGTGTCCAGTATAAAGCCCTTATTTAATTTTATTAAATATCAAATATTCATTTCCGGTATCATCGTCCTTAGCTTCGATTGCCAACAAAACTGTTTTAATGTCTTTAATGCGAAGTTTGAAATAAATAATTACAACATTATTCACTACTAATGGCAGTCTCACTTTTTATATTTTTATCGGTATTGTAATTTTTTCAAAATTTTAAGGTAAAGTGGAGCGTATAAATCGACCCATACGAAGAAAAGAGTTACATGTACATTACAGATGTAACTCTATTCTTCTGGTGAGTCGAGATAGCTAATGTTATAAAATGGTTCCACAAATATTCTGGAATTTTCCAATTTTTGCGTGAAAGATGAACAACAAGTTGTAGATATCTCAGTAAATTTAAATCGACAATTTTGTGCCAGTGTTATGTATGAACAGAAAGACAATATCCGTAGTAGCAACCTTACTTGAGTATTATGATAATTACATAGTAGAACTTATACGCGTAAATATATGGAGACTTCTTTTCATATGTTAAAACTGACAGTTCACGGTTTTTACCATTAGTAGTATAAAAACTGAATTCTTTCACTAAATACCATTACTTAAAACCGCAAAAGGTTCCCTGCAAATGTAACTGTTCTTCAATTCAATTTTTATTATTAAAATGAGCGTAGCCATTAGTATATTGCGAAATACTCGATTACGTAACAGAACTAATGACATCTTATGTTTGGTGGCTAAACGTCACATCACAGAATTATAGCTTCTAATTTACAGGAACTAAAAGTTAATTTCCATTGCATTAGTGTTCGAATCGACGATCGCTTTCAATTCAAATACTTTACGTGACTTGATACCGTAATGATTGGTACTTGATATACGGTAGCGATACGTAATAGAGGACACCTTCGTGATAGTACTTATTTGTCAATATGAGCCATTTATTTGTGAGTTGTTTTTAAATTATACTTAATATCAGATGCAAGACAGCGATGTGTGATAGAAAAAAATTTAGTGTTTTTTTCAATAAATGAGAGCCTAACTCTTCACCACAAAGCCGCCTAATGTAAAGTATTTTTATTTTATTTTAAAATAACCTTACAATTGAAACTAAAAATAAATTGTCAAATTGAGTATACTACCAGTACCGAGACCTGACGATGATGATGTCACAGCGTGTACGGTGCACAAAAAAATTTGTCGTAAAATAATCTAATAACACACAGTGGCAAATGTGAAACGCATTCCGTGCGGGTGTCATGTTATTGTGCACAAGTTATAATATTTTGAGAAATACGATACTGTTAATTTTTGTGATACACATCTAAAAATTGTCGAACGCGTCCCAAACGTCTGAGACGACTTTAAAAATAACTGCACGCGCAATTGAAATGCAGTGACAGAAATAATCCAACATGTGTGTGAATCAAAGAAAACATTATTAACACGCTTTTATTAGCTTCATGTTTATCTGTAATGGAATCTTTTAATGTAATTTTCACTAACTTGTCCATGTCTGGATAACTTTAAAATTTATTATTTTAAGAATCACATGCAGTTTTTATAAATTAACTAATATCCTATCATGAATGATGCCATCAGTAGTCAAATATAAGCTTTGCCTATAATATTTTTTCATCATTACCAATTCTATAGCTTTTATTACTCTTGTTATTGGACAAATCACAAATTCTTACTGCAGTACGGTGTCTATATGCTCTTTTATTTATTGCATAAAATTGTTGTCTTTAGTATTCTTCTCATTCTTCAATTGTGTCCTACGATTTTTCTTTAAGAATAAACTATAAGCTGATCGTGTAATGTTTCAGATCGAGTGCTGCGGCCGAGGGCGGGCGGTGACGTCATGCCCGAGCGATCCGTGAGCAACCTAGACCTCGCCATGTCCTATACGGCGCCTTCCAACTTAGTGCTCACGCCGGCACCAGAATGTAAGTTATAAACACTAACAGAACAATTCTTGTATACATAAAAAAAAAAAACAAATCTCGTGCCTGTATTCCCCGAAGGGGTAGGAAGAGGTGCACCCACATTCCGCCATATGTTTTCGGTCCCATAATGTAATAAGGAACGAGCCTATCGCCATATCGGGCACATATTCCAAACTCCGGGATAATATCGATACGCGGCTATCTCGGTAATGGTTCTAATTATTCCGATGAAATTTCTTTACATACGTGTCTTTACGTAAAACGCGAATATGAACAAAAAAATAAAACTTTTTACAGTGCCATCTCTTAGCCATCGTTGTCATTAAATGAGAAATGGGTTGTTAGCAATAGAAAATAAAAAAATTGCGCCAAAATAAATTAATCTCTTCGGTAAAAGTAAAAATTAAATTCCGACAAATTTTTTCGAGAACCATTCCAAGACACAATAGTTTTGAACTTAATAGCATTGTTAATTCGTATATCAGCCCCGTTAGCATCGCTGGAATTCTTAAATTGCCTTTGTTTATTGTTAGAATTGCCTTCTGACGTAATACTAGTGGTTCCTAGTATTTTAACGGCTGATTTCCAAAATTGAAGCATATTGATGGCATTATTAATAATTCTACAAAGTTTATTTACTATAGAGTTAAGTACATTAATAAGGTCACCGAAAGACCAATGGTGAAAGATCCCCTATTCTTCACAAATACCTGTTTCCTAGATTAATATTGTCAACTAGATGGCTAATGTTCACAATTGGTCGGTAGGTGGCGCTTCCATCTGGTTCCAGGAAGCTTTTAATAATACAACTGTGACAATTCCAGTTCAGAATGAGCAATGAATACTGTTAGGTCATTAGGTACGCGTTCTCGAGTTTCAAACGGACTCATAACCTTGTCCAGTGTCAGGGCGATAGAAATACTATATTTAACTATGACATCATTGAAATGGTTAACTGTAATTATTAAACAGGATGCGTTATCCGATATTTGTTTTTTAAACCCAATACGCGTTACCCAATGCTTGTGTGTTAAATTCATAGAGTCGTGCCTCGCAGAGCATAAGCAGTTGTTGCTCCTTACTAGTATTATAAGGATGATTTGTCCATAACATTGTTTAGTTTTAAGATAATAGTAATACTTAGTCGTGAGAGAAAAACAATTTAAACTTCGAAGCATGTAGAGAACTCTGGTTTCTCGTCGGTCAGTTTTTACTTCAGTATAAACAGAATTAATACATCTAGTATTGATGTCATAGTAATGTTTTTCTTTTGACAATCTACAC